>NDFZ01005447.1:743783-849403 GCA_002192655.3 Mamestra configurata
TAAACCCGCTATCAATGTCAAACAGTGATCACGCACATGCGTGAGCGCCTGACCGTACTCTTTGCATTCCGTCCTATTTGCGTTATGTACAAGTTTAGCAACAAGCATCTTAATGGGCGAGGATGCCGATCTTGCAGATTACGCTGATCGTTCGGATGACTAGTTTAGCCGCGTCGGATGCTGGGAAATGGCTGTCAGCTTTGGCAGGGCAGTGAACTTTGTTTGAAGGGCGAAACGTTGACGCTTGTTTGAAGTTCGTAGTGTTATTGAACTTCTAAGGTCGGGCTATTCTAAACATCAAATGACTTCTTCCGCTCTGGGTGAAGCGGAAGGGCGTGTCAGACTCTTACTGACTAAAACCCATCCGTGTTCCTTCTAAAGCCCTTTGCGTTCCAGGGCCGCGGTGACTCTAGGGTACCGGCTACAGCCATTGTGTTGTTTGGACAAGCAACGATATTCAGAGTATTATATGAACCTTCTTGGAAGAGTTAATCGGCTAAACTTACGGTACTAACGTCTTCTATTTTCATGTTTTTGAATGTTGTTTTTAGATTGAGAGGTGGTTTGGTAGAAGAGAACATCAAGAACATGCGTAGCTTGTGGATGTTGACGACTCCTAAAAAGCCTTTAGAAATTCTGGAATAGTAATGTTTATTTCAAGAGCCTACATAATTGAGATTTTGGCCAAACTTAGTCCTTTTCAAGTTCGATAACCACAACGGAGGAAAAATTTAACCTAAGAACCCTTAAATATCGTCTCGAACAAAATATATTTGAGTACCTACTTATAACAAGTTATCTCCTGCCTGTAGACACAGTCCAAAAGAGTAACCACGCAAATCACCATCAACTTCAACAAAAAGCAATAAAATCTTAAAATTATAACCTTTCTAAAACATCGGGTAAATATAAACTCAATTAAATACCAGTATTCATTACCGATGCTCTGTTTGTAGAAGGATCACGAAAAGTTCAGAAACATTTACGCTACGTCTCTATAATTAGGTATCTTGAAAGTGAAAGGATTAAAACGATCTTATGCGGTACAGTTGGTATTAAGATGAATTTATATCATTTAGGTAGATACATCTACCATCTAAGGGGACCACAAAATAGGAAAAAATACAGACGTGGGTAAAAATGCAGCCAAGCTAAGTGGAGCACTTCAGACGCATGCACAACGAAGGCTGGGCAAGAGTCTCCACGCAATGGGTTCCTGAAGTTCGAACGTTTGGAACAGGACCGTTGAAGCCGGTTTAGAAACTGATAGCAAGATGACATGGTACCATGAAGACTGCTTCGAGGCGGCGCGGTAGAAGATTATCTGAAAAGACTTTAAGGAAGCCTTTGCCTTTGTAGGACAGTATAGGCTAGAAAAGAAACAGGGACTTTGCTTAGCCATTGAAACCAGGATATTTGGCTCATTCATCCGAAAAGTACCAAAATTAGCAGGAACAATCGCATGTGTAGCAATCTAGGTATGGCATGTTGTCGTAAAATCAACGAATTTGCAACTTTGTCACGAATTTGGACTTGGATCAAAGCTGTAAGCATGTAAATAGGCTAGCAATCAATCATGTTTGCGCCTACGTACAATCCTAGTTACCATCTAGGGAAAAAGAGAGCGTCACACACACAGACAAACAAAACAAGGTTCATACGAGTTTTGTAGATATGTGTGTTTATAAGATGAAGATACGTAAATGTACAGTCAACAAAAGAGATTGTTAACCAGCTAAACACTTAATAAATATGTTAAGAAAAATTGCTAAAGTTAAATGCAGTGGGCGTGGGCAGGGAACATTGCTCGCAGAACAGAGTGTCGATGGGACCGGTAGGGTACAAGAAGACGCAGCGTTGGAAGGCCTGCAAGGTGGAAGGCCGCGGGAGTCCACTGGATGCGACCGGTCGATGTGACTACACTTAGGGGAGGGGGGCCCATGTCCAGTAGTGTCTCTCGGTTGAAAGTATGGTACTATGTAGATTTTAGATCAAACTCATTATGTTTTGGCACAGCAATACCTTTCAGCTAACTTCGCATACAACCCTAATCTCTTCAAAATTAGAGTGAACAGGCTTCTTCTGGGTAAGCTCGCTCCATCGTCGACTTTGTCTCTGTCATCTATGACCTAGACTAGAGTCAAGAGCAAACCCATATTAAATAAAAAAAAANTGACTCGGTGGAACACAGAGCTAAAAGGCTCATTGGCGACGTAAGACTGGTGGATGCCAAGCTTCACAGCTTGGCTCATCGCCGCAAGGTTGCCTGCTTGTCGGTCTTCTACAGATTGTACTTCGGGGAGAGTGTCCAGGAACTCCACGATCTCATCCCACCGGCCCCCTTCTACCATCGGACATCTAGACGCACTGCAAGTTACCATCCCTACCTTGTTGCTATTCCACCAATTCGCACTAAACGTTTCCAAACGTCTTTTATAATGCGCACAGCAAAGGAGTGGAACTCTTTGCCTGCGTCTGTGTTTCCGAACGCATACAACCCTAATCTCTTCAAAATTAGAGTGAACAGGCTTCTTCTGGGTAAGCTCGCTCCATCGTCGACTTTGTCTCTGTCATCTATGACCTAGACTAGAGTCAAGAGTAAACCCATCCTACTAATATTATAAACGCGAAAGTTTGTATGAATGGATGGATGTTTGTTACTCTTTCACGTTAGAACGGCTGAACGGATCTCGATGAAATTTGCTTACTTTTCATCCTGGGAATATGATCCCTTGTGATAATTTTCGACATAAACGCGGGCGGTAGCTTGTATTAAATAAAAATAATAAAAAAACTTCCCTTTTACTCGCACCCGACGGAAACTTCATAACTACTCCATGTCCCTTTGTTTTCAAAATGTCTACTGACCAACCGTACAATAGGGCTTACCTGAGCATTCGATTTAAAAACAAGGTGTAATTAGCTCACTTACAACTTAAAATCTCTTTTGTTAACCGTACCAGCATTTCGCACTCACGCATCTGTCAAGTTCACTCTTGATTTATGCGAGCAACTGTTCGGCTCGCTCTTTGTGCGTCACAGCCCACAACATGCGTATGCGCACACGTTCCGAAGAATTATGAGCTTTTGCAGTTTTTAATGAGATTTCGGTGTCCTGTCAAATGTTTGACGGTTTATAATCAAATGTGGGGCGAGATGGAAATTGTAACACATTTCGTTTTATTTTTCTTACTCGACTGCTCCAGAATATGGTAATTATTTTTTTATCCGGGTCTTGTAGTTTGCCCTTTTGTCTGTCACACAAAGAAATTGAAACGAAATGTGCCTTAAATAATTTCCTCCACCTTAGCCACCAATCCAATCCTATTTTGATTTTATTCTTAAGCCCTATGGACAGCCTCCATTTCCATCATCTTCAACGCTGTATTTCCATTGTGTTTCCCAAAAGAGGCATTTCCTTTTTTTTTAAATCTCACTGTCAATAATTCTCAAGCATAGTGCAGTATCAATTAAATTGATCACTGCACTAAACCACTGAGCTTGGAAATCCCAAACAGTCACAACAGCAAACATTTCAAAACCCAGCCATTTTAAAAGCCGTATCGTATTCGTATCACAGCCCATTTGCAAAACTTAACAGCCAAACATTATGAAATCATTTATTACGCTCACAAATCAACATTTAAAGCATTAAAGTCTGTACAATTTGAGCCCGAACTAACAAATACTCTCGGAATTTATTTCCATCTAAAATGACGCATTGAAACATTTGCAACGCGGGCAGTTGCACACAATAATATCTAAACAATGTATTAAATGGGTGACAATTAAGTGCACCTAACTATGCATTTTCTGGCGCATAACTTAGATAATTTAATCAAACAGGTGCTCAAAACATTGCATTGATTATTTATGGAATGGCTGCTAAATAAGAGCGAAGGCAAAAATACCACACCTAAAAATAACAAGAGTGGTAATTGTGTTTATTTTTGCACAAAATAATCACAATACCACTTGTAGGTAGTACAAACATTTTTTTTAAGGTGTACCTTTAAATTAATTCGTAATAAATTAGGCAACTTATTTTTAGGCTATTTCGAAAAACTTCCAAGTCCCTTGATCCTGTGAGCGTGTAGAGGGTGAAACAATATTTTTGTCTGTTCATCCTTTAAACAATAAGAGGCCTAGACCCTGCAGTGCACCATGGCCTCAACGATGAAGTCAGGCCCATTGTTACACCCTGTTATTTTTAATGACTGCCTGTGCCTGCCAAAAACATTATTAACCTATTCCTTCTCAATTCCAGGCAATCCCAACGATAAAATCCTGTACGGTCGTCCTAACAAGCGACGCAGCGCTTCCTTCCCGGCCCCTCGTTCCTTAGACCGGCGAAACTCGCTGCGCATCTTCGGCTCGTCCAGCAAGTACCTGCAGAGGTGTGCCTCGACCAGGAGCTTGCACCACAAGAACGTGAACACCACCGACAGCTCGTCGTCCACCGATTACCCGCCGAGTGTCGAATCTGCGTCGCCTAGTGAGTTGGACTTTTATATTCTGCTTTAATAGGCTAAAGGTTTACCTATAAAGCTTTATTTTGCTTCTGCTTCTTTTGCGTTCTGTAATTTCTGCCCACCAACATGGTGAAAAAGATGTGTATTATTTTCTAATGTATTTTGATAGCAAAACTTCTTGAAGGCGTTGGCTAAAATGTGGCTTCCGCGTTATGCATCGTAGGTTCGATTCCCACACACAATAGATTATAAGAATGATAGGGTCGACAGGAGGATATAGCTTAGGATGCAGTAGTATTTGGTTCTTTTAAGTCCCTTATTCCCTATTTTTACAGAAATACCTACATTTTTAACGTTTGAGATTAGATTTTCTACAGGAATCTAAACTGGGAGAAAGTCGTGGTCCGGTGGTTGAGGACCCGCTCGTAAAGGATCCGGGTTCAAAACCTGGCAAGTACCAATGTGACTAATTCAATTTCATTTGTACTTTTTAAGTTTATCTTAGATGTCATTGCCTTTCTTAATGGGCCTTAAAAAAGTTCTGATCGCATCTTCCCTTTTTAAAGACGCATTTGCCCTGTGGGACACCGACAGGCCAGTGTCATGTTTTTGTTAAACTCAAAATTCAAAGATTGTTATTTCTCTTTTATGGGCACTTATAAAACGTCAGAAGCTAGAGCGAATTAGTCGATTCTTATGGAGAAGAACCGGCAAGACAGTACACGGTCTTATGGCTCTCGGCCTAGTTAGCATGTCTCACTTCAGGCAAAGGCTTTAACTTCCTCTTTCGAAACCATAGTAGACCACTTTCCAAACTTTCATAAATGTATGAAAAAACAAAAAAATCATTCTCATTTGATTATTTTCGCTTATATGTACATAGGCACTAGACAAAACAGCCCATAAGACGAGACCTAACAAAGATTTCCTTAATTTTCCAGAGAAAGTGTCCCTGCTGTCCCGCTTATTCAGACGAAGCGGCCGCAGCAAGCAGACGCGCGCGATGAGCACCTTCTCTGCCCAGTTCCCGCCCACCGAGTGGTTCAACTCCAAAGCGGTGCACCTACACTGCGTCGCTACGCAGACCAACTCCAAGGTAACTATGATTTTAGATACTACAATTATAGAGACCCAACCTAGGATCAGAGGGCGTATTTCATTAGGACACGTGGCAAGACTGTGCCCCACCTAGGGTCCTCTACCAAGTCTCCTAAAGTATAAAATTACCTGTGACAATCAGTTTGCCTAGCCTTTTCCCAACTACGTCCGCTGACGCAGCTGAGTACCAGTATTTAACAGGCAGCGACTGCCTATCTGACCTAGTAACTGCGTTACACGATAGGTACTCTTTGGGGTTCCGTATTCCGGCCTCGTCGCAACGTCCCTATCAAACCCCTCTTTAAATTTGTCCCTAAATAACAATGGTATGACCCAGCCTGTCCCTTGCTGCCCGCCCGAAATGACGCTGCTAAGCCGAGGTCCGTACCCCATAGGGGGTGTCCCTAGCGAGCGGTAATTTAGTTTAAATTAGTTTGTAAGCCCTGGCTGGGGGCCCTAAATTAATTCGAGGCCACCACAGGATAGTCCAGTTAAGCAATAACCAGGCTTAGTTTGCTGAACTACGAGTGGTAATCGACCAAAAAAAAAGCTAGCTAGATTGGTGTCCGATTGAATGGCTTCTGACTGCCCGTAATTACTGTGAAAGATCTACAAATGACAACCGGGATCAACGGCATAACGTGCTTTCCGAGGCACCGATGAATCTCGGTATTTTAAGATGGTCACCCATCCACGGACCGAGGTCGGTCCGTGGATGGGTGACCATCTTATCAAGCGTTGCTTAACCATGAAGACCGACCCGTGCGGCTGTTATGCCACGAGCTCAAGAGAATTACCTATGTGATTAAAGAATTTAGGAGAATTTTAACAATTGCTATTTTGCAACTAGTCCGAAGAACATGTACCTACTTACCTACCTAATGTTATCAATACGCATGGCAGGCCAATTCGCCATAGAAAATATGATGTAGTAATAATCACAGCTTGTAGAAAGCCAAGAACATAAAGTGCATGAATTTATGACTGTTTCAAATTAACGCCCAATTCTCTTTTTTTTCAGGAGTCATTGCAGAGTCAAACATCTTTCGTCTCATCGTACTACGACGGTTCGGAGATCAGTAATCGGTCGTCGACGCTGCCGCGGCGGCACAAGCGACACCTGTCCACGGAGTCGGGGCTGGCGGGGTCGGTGACCGGCCACTACGACCACTCACCCGTCAGGCACTCCAGCCCCAGCTCCGGCAGCCTCCCACGCTCCACCCTCAGCAGGAGCTCCACCAACAAAACCATCCTCGACCACTTCTCGTCACCACAAAGAAACAGCGACCTCAAACTAAGAGACAGCCCAAGCGGAAGCCTCCGAAGAGTCGACTACTCAGACCATATTATGTCCACAAGTGGCCCTTCCAGCCTAGAAAGTACCACCCCACATCGCACACCAAGAAAGGACACCAAAAACGGTCAGTCAGACCTAAATTCGCCAATGAAAAGGAGCTACCACACTAGCGGGAGTAGCGGACACTCCAGTTTAGAGTCCCACATATCAGACCGCACGTTAAAGCCTTCGCCTAGTCATAGCAACCCGCACGGAGCCCCCGGCCTTAGCAGAGCACAGTCACTCGTCAAAGTACAGAGCTTACAGAGCTCGCCAAAGAGCCTGCACAAATACAGAACGAAACCACCAATGGTCGGTGGCGAAACGGTAAAAAACGGTAACACGTCACCCAAAAGTTCGCCAAAAAACTGTCCAAACACACCCAAAAAAACCGCAACCCCGCTGCATAAAACCTTAGGGGCTAAAGTAGAAAACCCATCAACGACGATGTTGGCCAGCTCCAATTCTAACAACTCTATCACACTAAAAGTTACCACGAATACTATCTCTCAGAACGGTGGTGGTACTAACACCAAAGTTTATGTACAAAATTCGCCAGTAAGGTCTGTTATTACTTTTGAGAATGGTAAAGTCACCGAGACTTCAAACGGAAGCAATATTTACATTATCAACGACGATAGACAGGTGGTGTCTGTATCCCAAAACGGAGTACAAAACAAGACGGCAAAAAACCCAACTGAAACCTCGTTCGACGTTTGTGTCGAAAAGAATAAGCAGATGTATCAGGAGGAACCAATTAAAGTACAAGAAAACAAGTTCAATAAGAATTCAATTAACGACACGGGTATGAATAATAATCGTAAGCTTTCATTGCAAATAGGCGGTGCAACTAATAACAATAGTTTCGTGTACAAAAATCAATTAAATAATACGAACGAAGTTGCATCCAACCCCGCCTCTCCGGCTATTCATAATAATATAAATAATTTGGAATCTACAGCAAATAGTATTCCTTCGACGCCAACTAAAAGTTACGATAACATTATAGGATCGTTGGGAAGTTTGAGGTACCAGAAGAACTCGTTGTCGTCAGCCAACAGTGGGATACAGTCGAATATAAACTCGAACAGTGAGCTGAAAAGCGTCGACCTGCTGAAAAAGGCAGCAGCACTACAAATGCTGAACGGACTCCCGAATGTACATAACAGGGTGAGCTCGGACTCCATAGCGAATTTATTAACGAAAGCTATCGATCAGAAGCCCACAGTGCTGGGGTCCGAGCCGAACCTGGCGCTGAAGAACCAAGAGCAGATAAAGGACATAAACACGTCGGCGGAGAAGATAAACTGCTTGGAGAACAAACAGAAGAGGTACAGCCTCAGTCAAGAAAGCAAGAAGGAGAACCAGGATTTTTACAATTTTCCGAGTTTAAGCGACTTGAGCTTTAATTTCACTAGTTTAGCGGCGCAGAAGATACTGAAGGGCGTCAGTATCAACAGTGTGGACACGCTTGTCGAGTTGAACATGGCCGCCAACAACTCGGAGAAGCAGAATAACCGTGATGTCGCCGCCGTGTGCACAGACTTTGGCCTTGTATAGCAATTAACATATAATATTTTTTGTTGTAAAATGTACAATAGTAGACATAACACTGTATGATGTAAGGTAGTTGTATAACTTATTCGTAACTACATTGTAACACGCTTTAGATACGCAATACCTACGTATGTTAAGTTCAAAAATTTTACTCGTTTAAGATTTTGTACTCCCTACTTACGGAATTTATCTCTTAAACGCATTGTATCCCCTATTATTAAAATTTTGTTTGTCTTTACTAACTTATTATCATCGAAGGTATCAATGTAGAAATTATTTAACACAGTATTCATAAATGTAATCGTTAATGAATAATCGGAAAATTCTTAGTTTGTAGCTCACTTTGAAAGTATCGAGACAATAAAAATAAAATTAACACCTGTGAGAACAAAACGTGGCCTAAAACTACCTAAATACATGGAAATTTAGTGCCTAATTCGATCGTTATAGAATCGTAATTCAATTGTAGCCATAATGTAGTTTCACTATCCTTTAGTAATGCGGCTCTCACGCTATAGCTAACTGTATTTAAATTATCCTCTCCACAGCACTTCTGTTCGTGCCATGCCATCACAATATTTCCAGTGAAAAAGTCGAGTACAAACTAGAATACCTAACTCCAAACAGATTCCATCCAACAATGGGAATTTATAGGAATGATTTGTAAAATGTATGTCATGTATTAAGTGCCATAATACCATAGTATTACATAATGCGGGCGAAATATGGAATGGAAAGCGGTATTTGATTGATCATTACATGTCTAAGAATTTTTGCTGAATTTGTGTATGAAAGCAATGGGTATTTATTCATTAGGGAACATAATCTGAAGTCATATCGCAATTAGTTTAATTCAGTAATAACGCCATTTGTAAAAATTTATTAACAATATAAGATGATGCTTTATAATGTGGTTTTATTTACCTTGTAGGAGCCATAATTTGATGAAATTACCCTAGATCCCTCCCTTCTTAACCTTTTGAACGCCAATGTCACTTAAATGTGACAAACAAAAACTTACCTTGTATGCCAATGTCACAAATAATACGGTGGATTTGTGGCTTGGCATCGCGGGTAAGCCGATGCGTTTATGCTCTGGCGTTCAAAAGGTTAATAACAAATGCCACAAGCCTGAATAAAGCTGATCACGAAATACTGAATAAAGAAACCATGGTGGACAATCACTGGTGTACCTTAGTAAGAAGACAATTGAGCGAGCAGATAATCCGGGATATTAAAATGAAATCTTGCATTCTAGGAAAATAGAGGCGATTTTTTAAAGGAGGCAGCCAAGTACTCATAAAAGAAATAGCGCTATAATATCGCACTCCCGGTGCGGCACTGTCACTTATGCAAAAATGCAATTTTTCAGGAGAAGCATTTAAAACTTTGACATCTCAAAAAATTATGATATTTCAAGAAAACTATGTGTACTACACACATAGTGTAAGTAACGTTAATTATAAAAGTAACGTTATCGTACCAAGTAAAGGGGTGCTTTAGGGCAGTTATTACATATTTAACTCATTATTGCCATTTTTGCATAAGTGACAGTGACGCACCAGGGGTGCGATATGTAAGACTCCAAGTCATCATTTTATAGACAAATAAATAAGAGATGTTCATTAACCAACTGAATAGGTAGGGATAAAATGTGTAGTCTCCATCAGCAATAAACAAGATTGTTCTACATTAGTTCTATTGGTTTATTGGTGTGCCACCGGCGCCAAGCCATAAATTCGCCATATTTTTTGTCACATATTTGTGACAATGGCGTTCAAAAGGTTAAGTAAGAACACTGAAAAATAAATAAAAATTATATAGTCCAAAAGTGTAAAACACAAAGGACGATAAGTCCTTTGTGTTTGTGTAAGTGACATTAAAATTAAAAAACAAATTAAAAATAATACCTGGTTAATTTACTGATTCCAAATTACTGTCATGTTCGCATATTATAAATTGCAATTACACACAAACACAAAGATACACAAGTTTATCAATAACAGTAAAACCAAGTGTTATACAAAATATAAAACTTTATTACAACATTATTTAATTGGTAAAATGTAAATTCATATCAATACTACTCTACATTCTGCTATAAACAAGCTATAGTGCTGTGCTCCATTACATCGGTTACTTGTGACGGTTCGGTTTCAGTCTGACTTTTAATTGAGTTCAGCCAATCATCAGTAGGGTCTATTTTCTTAACATCGGGATCAGAACTGTCACTTTTATCATCCTCTGTTATACTCTCCAGGCATTCCACCTCATTGTTTTCAGAACTACAGCGACTACTTTCACAAACTTTGACTGGTGATGTGCTAATTTCTAGATCTCTAAATTTTTTCGATACTTCTTCTGACTTAATATTTACATGACACACACAGTTATCTGTAGCCGTAATCTGCTTTAGGGCTGCCTCCTCAATAGCCTCCAGGTCCGTATCTCCTTCTTCGACATCCTTAATAACATCCTCAATAGTTTTATAAGAGTACATGTGGTCATCTTCAGGGCTCACATAATCTTCTAATGTAAAAGTATTGCTATCAAAGTTAAGGTTCTCAAAATCAATAACACCATAATTACTTACATTTTCTAACAGTGTGGACTCGTTTTCGAAACATATATGAATATTTTGAACACAATTTCTCTTTAAGTCTTTGTCGTCTTGGCATTGTTTACGTATTGCGTCCAGTTGTCGCAAAGTTTTTAATTCCCTGGCTTTTAGAGTTGCATACACCCGCGCGAAGGACGCTCTAACGTTGCTTTTAAGCTGAAAAAAAGTATATAAAATCAACGTGCTGTTATTATAAAGAAATGGATCGTTTCTTATAAAAAAACACTTACGTTTTCAATATTTTTATCAAAATCATCCGAATCACTCGCCATGTTTACGTTTAGAAAGTTTGACGTTTACTATTAGAAAGTTGCCGAAACTCATTTTCCGAAAAACTACTTTTACCCAACTTATCGATTATGAAGGGTTCGTTTAGACAGTCTCCGTTTTTGTAAAAGTTTAATTTTTCAGTATTGACGGTAAAAGTGCTTCTGAAAAAAATACAACAACCATGTTTTTGAAATTCAAATTTGTTCAGTAAATTGGTGGGATTTTCAAATCAAGAGCAAATATAAATGTAGGTACCACTAAATAGAAACAATGAATCTCTTAATCACTGATTACTGGAAAATGTTACTTGTATCATACTAACGCTGAGCGAGGGCAAAGGCCATCTATGACTTCCAGCTTTTTAACCAAAGGTAATGACCAGACTTTAAGGATTATGCGACATTGAAAAAATTTACCCGTTTCAGCAGAGCATCAGAGATGTTTGCTCAGAACCAAACTGACGGTTTCCGTGCAGTAATTCGCAACAAAGTTGCATCACTCATACTTAGAATGCGGGTCGGTAACTAATGCATACAGAGCCGTTCTATTCTGTCAATGTTTCATCGTCTAGACTTAGGTAGAGTGAGCGTGAAATAACTGTCATTCCATCTTGTTTGTATGGATTGACAGCTCACTTCATGTTCACTTCACCTAAGCTAACACGGTAAGACTAAGTTTACAGAATTGCCCTGCCCAGAATTGCTGATCCAGTGATGGAGAGTCCTTACTCTAATGTTCTAAGGCACTTTGTGTAGAGAAACGTCAGAAAGGAAGCTTTTTATTTGCTTTATCATTCTTTGCAACTTGTCTCAAATAGCTACTTCATTGTTAAAAATCATAATTATATTTTGATAAAAACACGATAAAATAATTTATGTTTTCAGTTGCAGCAATACTTTTTACTTCACCAGTCCGATGAAATTTCTACCATTCTGGATGTTTCGAGAAAGTGGCAACACTGAATTAAAAAAAACATTATTGATTTTTCGTTTGACAAGTCGCTGGAAAACATTCTTGGGGTCTTTATTTTTCTCGTCTAGATGGATTAAAATAAACTCGTTAGTGCAGTGTTTTTGTGTAAAATCAACTGTTGTTTGTGTAAAATTCACAAGAAATAAAGTACAAACATGAGTGAGTTGAGATATCGGCGCGGAGAAGGTGATGGAAACGATAAACTGGAAAACGCTGGCGAATCTGATCATGTACGTGCCTATTTTATTGTTTTTTCTTACATAAAAACCAGTATTTAATGTTAATACTTATTATTGTTAATTGTATACCCTGATCATTAGGTTGATTCGGAAGAAGAGAAGAATATAGAAGAAAAGTATGTTGATGAAATGGCGAAGTCTTTACCGCAGGGAACGGATAAGACTCCGGAAATCCTTGACTCTGCGCTTTCGGGACTATCGTCAAGGTAATAAAGCAGTTTTTGTTATTTCTTCCATGGTAACGTTCTATTTATAAAATTAATGAGGAAGAATGTCTATTGTTAAAATATTGTTTTGGGAGTTGCCCCATTATTATTCTTAGTGTTTGGCTTTGACCTAACGCCGCTTTGAACATGACAGAAATCTGTATTTAAATCTTACCAAATAAACAGCTATATTTTCTTGTTAGACAACTCACTCAACTATTAATTTGAAACTTCAATTTAAAAAACTGAACCAAATATGACTTCTAATTTGTTTCTTTACTAAAAGCCTTTATTTATTGCTTTAATATTATAATAAAATATCCACATTATACAGTTTAAAACAGGTTTTTAAGGTAACATACCAATATGGTGTAAGGTCAATTTGAATGCTTTCATAGATATATATATGTCTGGTTTTCAAACCAGTTTAATGTATAAAATTGAGACTAAAATTATAATTAATAAAATAAGTAAGTGCTGGCTATAAAAACAAAAAAAAAGTCGATTCTAAAGAAAAAAACAATAGGTTTAATGAGAAAAAGATAAGAAATAAATCTTTGCAATTAATGATGGCAGAATAAAAATGTATAAAAATACTAAACCCTCTTTGGTTGTTATTAAAATTGACTCCGGCCTCTGGTTCTATTCCTCACCATAAATACAATGCTTTTCTTAATGATTTATTATGTAAATTGAGTAAATCAAACCAAACTGAATAAATTTCATGAAATAGGTAGTTAATTCACAAAATATATTTCTATTTAGATGGAGGAACTGGGTGATCCGGGGTATCTTCACCTGGTTGATGATTGCTGCATTCTGCCTACTCATCTATGGAGGTCCATTGGCGCTCATGATCACAGTAAGTTCCTAATTTTTCATTAGGTTAATAACAGTACTATAGGTGACTTATATAGTCTCCAAAATGCAGAAATCAGTAGTGTTTAAACCTTTCAGAATCCCATGCCGATGTGTTTGTAGAGTAAAGTAGGGACTCCATTTTCCGCACTTAGACTCCCATTTGGTCCATTGTGCGTGGGGGTTCTGGCTAAGGTAGCCAGCCTAGCAGTGTGTTTATATAAAACAATGGTTTTTTTTAGCAAAGCATTCTTACAAGTCATTGGTGTTGGGAATTAAAATGTTATTTTGTTCTATCACTCTCAACATGGAAGGAAAATAATAATAAAAAATATTTGGGACAAATTTTATTCCTGTTATTTATAAATAGGTAGGCAGGTTGGCTGTAACTAAAAAAATAATAAATAGGTACTTTTATTTAGGATTTTTCTTGACTTGGGCACATACTTACCCAAAGGTTTATTGCCAAAGTTTAAAATAAATAAATATTCTTGAATTTTGTGTCCCTAAACTTGGCCTTGGCTGTTGGAGTAACCTACAACCATAACTTCCATTTTCATCACTTCCCGTGGGTGTCGTAAGAGGCGACTAAGGAACTCACCAGAGAATGGGCAGCAGCATTCTCTGTGCATTGCAACAGCTACACTGCGATTGCCAAACGTGACGATTAAGGCCCTCCCCTTTAGGGGGGAATTAACTTGTGGAGGCCTATGTCCAGCAATGGACGTTATTCGGCTGATGATGATCATTTTGTGTGCCAAATTGCCAATATAAGTTTAATATCAAGCAATTTCATCAGGCAATAACATATGCCTAGATAGGCTATATTTGAGTTAAGATTAAATTTTCCTGTTGCCAGCTCAGGTATTATGAATGCGATACACACATTTACAATTCAAAATTCATTCAATGAATATGTATTTAGTTTTGCTTACTTATTGTAACTAACACAGGTTGTATAATACTAGTGCTTATTATTTTTATAACTTGAATTACCTACTTGTGGCAGTCATAGGACCTTCATTTTTTTTTTATGAGCTTGTACCATCCCATCATACGACGAAGGTCTCCATTCTATCCTCTTACTATTCCTGGCCTCATACAGCCATCTCTTTAAAGACCTTCCGCATTTTCGTTTTCATGCAATTGGAAGCCCAGCCCGGTTCCACTTTGACCTTAACTTATTCTTATTGGGTGAACCAATGGGTTAATATAGCATCAGATCATATTTTTTACCTAAACACAACGTCTGATTCAGCATAAAGCAGGAACTTTAATAACGGACTTACTTGCGGATATATGTGGGAGGCAGACAAAACCCTTAGGCGAGGTCTTGTACACATAATCAATGTTTCCACTCCAGCGTTTTCTTAACTATATTGGGTTGGGCGTCCAATCCTGAAATCTAACCTGACTTCAATACTTTATATGGAGTAACCCTGCCTATCTGACTTCACCAACCCAGCATTTCTGTAACACACTGCCCTTTGGCGAAACTTATCTGAATTCGGGCTTCTGACTTCCCGCAACGACTATCAAAGAAGGCGCATTTTTAGGGTTCCGTACCCAAAAGGTAAAACTGGACTCTATTAATAAGACTCCGCTGTCCGTCCGTCTGTCTATCTGTCCGTCGTCACAAGGCTGTATCTCATGAACCGTGGTAGACAGTTGAAATTTTCCCAGATGATGTATTTCTGTTGCCGCTATAACAACAAATACTAAAAAAACAGAATAAAATAAATATTTAAGGGGGCTCCCCATAGATATAATAAACAAGGAGATATGCCCGGTAGACGAAAATGTATCGGAACCCTAAGTCTCCATATTATCCCCGCCATACGGCAACTACTACACATGCAATTCAGTAAAAGCAATAGATACGCAGTCGCGCACACGCCCGCATTTCTTAAAACAGAACGTACTACACAATCAATTATAAACCTTATCCTTTCAAACATAGCGTGTATTTACGATGCACCGTACAACTTACTCACACAAAAGCAACGGACGCTTTCGATGTGCTGTGCAAAAGCAATTTATTTTACATATACGCTAGTGATTGACTAAATCGGAAAGTTATCGAATCTTCTATTAATTATTGTACAAAAAAATTTTTGGGGTCCTGTTTTTTATATTTCTATGGGGCTCCCATACAACAAGCGAGATTTTTTTGCCGTTTTTACAGATAATGGTACGGAACCCTTAGTGCGCGAGTCCGACTCGCACTTGGATGGTTTTCTTTTAATCGTTGCCCCACACTAGCCGCTAAAGACCATTAAAATAACTACTACCACTTATTTAAATAACTTTAACAGTGTTTATTCAAATAATGTCGTTAGTTCTCAAGTTTGACCAACTACGACCAGCCAACCATAGCGCGTAGCCGTGTGCCGCAACAAATATCCGTTGCTATGCGACCTCCAGAATACTCGTTTATGTTTAGTAATGCTTGGAAATATGTTGTACTAGTTTAGTAAACAAATTGTCATGGGTATTTTTTTGGGGGCGTTTTAAGGCGTAACGCAATTTTTAAAGATTCTTGACCCTCCCTCCCCCCCATGTAACGCGCCGTAACGTTTTTCTGTACCTCCTCCCCCTCCCTAAACGTTACGTATCATCCAAGTGGCAATTTTTACCTAAAAGTCACTATTATGTCTACTACTCTCATATAACCTACTTTTTTTAATTCATAAATGTCATTTCAAGAAAAATATTGACGTTTCATTTTTGTTTGGCAAAATGACTACTGTTTAGTGACTGTGGAACTCGAAAATATGTTTAGTGAGCTAGCGTTAAATAAAAAAAAAACAATGTTACGTAACGCATTGTTCGAACACCCCTTCCGCCCCTGTAACCCATCGTAACGTTTTACAAGACCCTCCCCCTAAATTGCGTTACGTAATACTTGAACGCTTCAACTAGAGGTCATCGGGCTGAAAAATGCATATTTAGGGTAGCAGTACACTTATCTGATTGAGTCTTTCCTCTGACAATAACCTTATGATTCCCATCCGAGACACTATATCTTGTCTGGGGGCTGTACCCAAAGAATACCGAATCGAGAACTATGTGTGTCTTTCTACATATTTCCGCTATAATAACTAACAATAAAAATGAATAAAGATTAAAAATTTAAGGTTACCGAAAAAACCACTTGTCTTGAAACGTACTTGGGTGTTTTTTTCGTCCTCCCTTGTTTTTTAATGACTGAACGTATGCCCGTCCTTGAAAGCTTCTACGTAATCACTGATGAGCTGCTACCAGGCCACTCGGTTGGCTGTTCCACTGTTCTCAGAGCAGTGGTCATCGTGAGAAAGTAAAGCAAGGACAAAAATCCGGTCAAGTGCGAGTCGAACTCGTGCGCCGAGGGTTCCGTACCTACCCATTATACCGCTATAATAAAATTGGTATCATTTTTATTAGTGACCTGTCAACTATGTATGTATGGAGACCATATGCGGACAGACACCCCTTTAATTATCATTTTTGTGCTGTAAGACAAATTGTAACTATATTTTTCTTCCACCCAGGTTCTCTGCGTCCAAGTGAAATGCTTCGAAGAGATCATCAACATTGGTTACGCGGTGTACCGCGTGCACGGCCTGCCATGGTTTCGCTCCCTCTCCTGGTACTTCCTGCTGACTTCCAACTACTTCTTCTACGGAGAGAACCTCATTGACTACTTTGGAGTTGTCATTAATAGGACGGTGAGTTGACTTTAATTATTTTGCTGTATTACTATTTATTACTCGCATAATATGTAGATAGGCGAAAGGTTCTGGAACGGCGAATCGGAAGACGCAGCGATAGAGAGCCTTCCAAAATGTGGACATTCAGGCGGGAACCCGCTTGATGCGAGATGCACAGTGCCGGCCGATGTGGCCACACTTCGTGCAGGCCTATGTCCAACAGTAGACGTCTTTCGGCTTAAATGATGATGATTATTATTATTTTTTGCTATGTCTAGCCGGTGGGACTATGCACAAGTATCAGGAGTATAATTTCTGTAGCGATAATCAAAAAAGCCCCCAGCCATGCCGTTTTCCGCTCCCTCAGATCTCTTTTCGACAATTAATTCTTTTGTAATGCAAATTATGTACCTTTGCTAAAGGGTTTTCCTCACCTGCCAGGGTTGCGGAATTTGTTCAGAAGAGTCACCGCAGCCCTTTTTAAAAGGGCTGCGGTGACTTTTTCGATGGCTTTAGAAGGAACACGGATGGGTTTTAGTCAGTAAGAGTCTGACACGCCCTTCCGCTACGTCCAGAGCGGAAGAAGTCATTTGATGATTTCCCATCCTTAAAAAAACGGGGTTTCCTCAAAATATAAAACATACCAGAGTATATAAAGAATAATAGAATAATAGCATTAAAACCGTTACTTCCACCAAACATTTAAGTTCCAAAATCATATAATTAAATTTCATCCACTTAATTTCCCTTCCGGAACGGTCGGCAGGTACGGAAACGCTGATTTAGATAAACGATAGTCCGAGCTAAATCAGCTCGACAATAATACGAAAAAATAGGAAAATATTTTTAAATAATTACCTATTGAAATAAAAAGGCTTCCATTTCCACAAAACTCTGTCCTCTGCTGGTTCAGCTCAGAGTTTTCGGTAGGAGTTGAACTTGTCCCGCCATCTTCGCCTTGGTCTGCTACGGTGTTGACGATTTCCTAAAATAAAAGATGTTAAATTTGAAACAGCACGAAATTCCCATAGTCATCTAAGCCGCCCTCGGCTCCCAGTGTAAAGTTAATCATTTTACGGGTTGAAAAGATATGTCGTTTTTATGAAATATTTTAAAGATCTTAACGGTGACCGAACAGTAAAATTAATAGATGCCCGGTGTCTTTTTAGAATTTAAATGCAAAAATAAAATTGATTAGCAGATAAATTTAAACAATAGGTAATATATAATTTAATAATAATTATAATAAAATAATATTAATAATAAACTCGTTGTTCGTAGTCGATCATAGCAGTTAAACACATGGTTAACTGCTATGATCGACTGATCGAATGAAATCCCTAAACATCTGTTTGACGATATGTAAGCAACATATCATGCAATTATTCATTCATGTTAGACAGTGTAAACCGGGTTTTCACCAACAGATTCGACACGTAAATAAACACTCGCTTTCATATCGATCAATAAATCTACCTAAGGGTGTTACTACACCATTCGATCGATCGTCGGTCGATGCCATCGATCGACATCGACCGACGTTCATCGATTGGTGTGGTAGCTCTGGCTGATCGACGGGCGATAAACAATTTGGCCTGGCCTGTTGGTCGAGTGGTTAGTGACCCTGACCGCTAAACCGGAGGTCGTGGGTTCGATTCCCGCCCAGGACAAATCTTTGTGTGATGAGCATGATCATTTGTTCTGTGTCTGGGTGTAACTTATCTATAATATGTATGTGTTTAGAAATATATAAGTATGTTTATCAGTTGTCTGGTTGCCAAAGCACAGGCTCTGCCTATTTTGGGATCGGAAGACCGTGTGTGAGTTGTCCCAAGATATTATTAATTGATCGACGCTGATCGATTGGTGTGGTAGCTTTGGCTGGTCGAAGAACGAAGTAGGAACTATCGATCGACGTCGACTAATTCATTCTATCGATTGGTGTGGTAACGTCGGCTCCCAGACTAACTGGATGTAGCAAAATGTTGGTACTCAACCAGATCTGACATCCACAACCAAGTATCAGGGCAACACGACACTTCTTGGCAAGACTGGTGTCAGATTTTCCAGTTTCTTACTACCAGTGGCGAATAAACGACCCGACATTTTCTGATGGTCGCCACTGTTTTTATGGCTCTCGGGAGTTTTAGTGGTTGAGAATAGTGCGGTTTATACACAGAGAAGTCAAAGTCAATTCATTTGTTTCAACTAGACCATTTAAAGGCACTTTGGAACGTCAAATTTACAGTTTGAAATTAAAATATTATAGTGAGCCGCACGCGTCGATCTTCAAGGTTAAGCAACGCTTGCCGAGGTCGGTCTGTGGACGAGTGACCATCTTAACATATCGAGATTCCTCCGTGCCTCGTCAAGCACGTTAAGCCGTTGGTCCCGGCTGTCATTTATAGATCTTTGGCAGTCGTAACGGATTGTCAGAAGCTAGAAAATCTGACAACAGTCTAGCCAAGAAGTACCGTGTTACCCAATCAATGGGTTATGGAGGTTTGGTAGGCAGCCGCTCCAAGAAAAACACTGGTATTCAGCTGAATCCGGTTTGACTGGAAGCCGACCCCAATATAGTTGGGAAAAGGCAAGGCAGATGAGTGACTCTAGTTGTCCATGAGACTCAAAGATCTGCAAATGACAGGCGGCACTAACGACTTAATGTGCTTTCCGAGGCACGCAGGATTCTGTGTTGAGTTTGTGCATCGATTTAGATAAACCTTCTCGGAACAGCCTGATTACCTTTGATAAATCAAAAACGCTTTATGTAATCATACTTCATGGAATCTTATCTCCTTTGAATAATTTATTGCGAGTATGTGCATTGTCATCGTACTCTATTGCTAATCGTCGATCGTATGATCCACTGATTAGATTAGTTCGTATTCATTAACGCGTTTCCGTTCGAATCGTCTTGTTTTTTTGACCACCGGTTTCGCTTGAATGTTGGAAATTGACCCAAAGGAATATACTCCCGGGATAAAAAGTTTATAATAAAAAATGCAGACTACAGTCTATCTCGGTGCCAAATTTCACCCAGATCCGTTCAGCCGTTCTGGCGTGATTGAATAACACAAAAGAAAGAAAGAATAATATTTATTTAGCACTTACATTAAACACGCACGGTACATAAAATATAAATATAAATATCCATCTATCCAAACTACTTACGCATTTATAATAGTGAAGGAGTGTCTTTTCCAAAGGAGATAACAGCATGTTATCTTATTTTTCAGAAAATAGAAAAATCAAAATTTGAAATATGTGAACTATGGCGATTTTATTGAGAAAATATCCTGTTTAGTTTGGAACACGCTTTTTCAAGTCCAATTTGCTAGGTAGAATATCCCTTTTTGCATTCGTTCAAGATGGTCGCTCGTTGGTTGAGTATTAATGAATGACGTATTGCGCATTAGTGAGAAGACTTCATATTCAGTTGATAAAATTATTAATTTGGAAATATCCCTTTTGAAAAGACACTCCTCAGTTGTAAGATAAGATAGTAAGATTTTGAAATGGGGCGTTTGGCTAAACGTATGGTTCAGTCCATAAGGACTGCAGCTGGATAATCCTTTGAACTTTGATATTCAAAACATTACTTAAACTAAAAATCCTAACCAAATGATTTAATTCGATTTTGTTAGCTGATTCTAAATTCAAATTCTCAATGGAAAATTTGAATAAAAAAAATACTAATTAGTTTTAAACTATACCAGTCAATAAAATGAGGTAGTGTTTCAAATGCATAAGGTAAGGTACACCGTATGACGGTACATGATAAGTGAAAAGTCCAGGAGGTATGTTGATACATCATTAAATTCTTTCTGCATCTTAACCATCATAAACATCATCTGCCTAGCCTTTTCCCAACTATATTGGGGTCGGCTTCCAGTCAGACCGGATTCAGCTTAATACCAATATATTACGTGGAGCGGCTGCCTACCAGACCTCCACAACCCATAACTGGGTACCACGGTAGTTCTTGGCAAGACGTGTCAGATTTACTGGCTTCTGACAATCCGTAACGACTGCCAAGGATCTAAAAATGACAGCCAGGACAAGCTTAACGTACTTTCCGAGGCACGGAGGAAACTCTGTATGTTAATATGGTTACCCATCCACAGACCAGGCTTGGCAAGCGTTGCTTAACCTAGATCGACCATTATTATATTATCATCATCATCATTTATTCATACCCCTTTCTACAAAGTATGATACATAAACATTATTCATATGAAACTGCTGGAATCAAACAGCATTGACTCCCAAAGTGTACAAAAAGTACAAAGTACCTACGTAACTACGTATTTAATCAGTGGATCATGCGTGATTTGTACGTAATAATTTTGATAAACGTCTGATTAAATGATCGAGATTGTGACTCATGCTCATTACTCTTGTTTGTAACAATTATTCGTTATTGATAAACTAATCACTGCACTGTGATTTTGAACTTCCGTCGAATGTTGCGAGATTTGATCAGTCTACAAAATCACCGATCTTTTCAAGTATGTTTGTATGCCTCATCTAAACTTATGAACAAGTAAAATTGTTTGTTTGTTCGAGGGAAGTACAGATCCGATTTAAAAAAAATACTGATCTATATCGCTGAGTGTCATAGGCTTTTCCCCAAAAAATACCCTAACATGAATGGTATGACGGGAGCTAAGTTCGCTCGATTTGCTCGCTCACTCTAGCTCCCGTCATCCCATTCGAACCCAAGCTATTAGAGTCCCCGACGTGCCCTTTGCTTGGCGCAAATAAACTTTGTTTCTTTTCTTTCTAAGTTCCCTCAAACATAACCTTAGCCACGCTATTTATATAAAGCTGGCACTTCATTACGCGTTTTTGTCAAAATATTCGTGTCACTTTTGCAATACAAAATTAACCTTATTGCGAAAATCATAAGTTACATTTTATATTACACAAACGACGCGTATAGTTAGACAAAGACGCGTAATGAAGTGCCAGCATTAGTCACTCATTCCAAATAAATATAGACTATTTTATTGAATTTTCCTTTACCAGAAAGTATCTAATCTGGGGAAGCTGGAGACACACTTTTTTTTATTATTAATGTTCAAAATATATCGCAGAGTATCAAATATATATGCTAAAAACCACAGAAGCCTTTGAAGGCTTAAATTATGGCTAGTGAGTTCGGAATAATTATTTCTAAGACTTACTAAGATACCCATGAAAAATTTATGAGTTTTACATTCTATAAATGCTTTTAAGTACTTAATATAGCTTAATTAAAGATGGTAGTGAGTATATCAAACTAAAGATACTCATAATGTGTAATTTTCATGATTTCATTTCTATAGGTACTTCCTGACTAAAACCACCATATCAATGTGTGTCCAGCCATGGCAAATAAAATTGATAATACCTACTCGTACCTTGCATTCTGATAGGTATATTCATGGGTTACCAATATACATAACTCAGTGAACAATAGATATTTCGCAACACGTAACATCAATGTATCACCTGCTATAATGAATGAAGTAATTGTGAGGCTGATTGAGATGTGACGTCACACAGTACAGTCAGATCCTAGACAATGATTGTGTTTGATGCTTTGTTATCATTGTAATCGTCGAGCGTCGCGACGTCTTCGTCGTCGTCGAATTGTCATCGTCGCTTGCGACTTAGCTTATCAAAGGATATTATGTAAAATTAATTGTTTTAGCAAAAAGTCTACATCTAAACTGATATTATAAAGAGAAAATATGTGTTTGTTAAATGATAAATTATATTTATTTTGTAAGTAGGTTAAACATAACACTTTTACAAGTCAATCTTTTTGGGTAATTTTAAACTAGAGTAGGCCGGGTTTAAAAAAACTCTAAGTAAAAAAAAAATATGCGGTTTGAGCGATCTGGGGAGAATCTTAATGTTGGTCCGATGAAGTTGACACACGGCATGTTGTTTTGATTTTTCGAAAATAAACTCCTTAAGATGTGATGTGATTAAGTTTTTACGGTAGGACATTATTGCTTACTTCAATTTACGTGGAAATTGGAATGAACAAACTAAGAGTGGGATATTTGAAACGGATCTAACAATTTTTGCATAATCAACCCGTGACGGGGTGAACGGGCTGAATAGTAGGCTGATCCTGATGGCATGGATATCGTAGTGCTTAATTTTCCAAAACTAACCTTTAAGAAGGGTTAGACGGGGCGTTGAAGTTTGTGGAGTACCTACCTACTAAATCCGCGCGGATAAAGTCGCGGGGGAAGTGCTAGTACTTCAAACAGTCAGCCACCCGGCTGATTATGATTGCAGAATTATTAGAAAGAATTAATGGGGTTTTGGAACGCAAAAGGTATTTGGAGGAACACGGGTGGGTTTTAGTCAGTAAGAGTGACACTCCCTTCCGCTCCGCCGAGAGCGGCAGGAGTCATTTGATGACTTCCTATCCAAAAAAAACGAAAAAAAAGGCTGATTATGCTTTGTAGGAAGTATGTCGGTCGTTGCGATAGAAAGAAAGAAACGAAACAAATTGCGTTTAAAGGCAAATTAAATAAAAATCCTTACAGATCATAAACAATGGTAACAGGGCCTCAGCTTAGCGCTTTGTGCGTTGGTATTAGACTTAATGGAAAGACTATTTTGTATTATATTATATATTACTAGCTGTCCCACGCAACTTCGTCTGCGCCACATTTTTCATGAATGCTCGGCTCCTATTGGCCGTAGCGTGATGTTATATAGCCTAAAGCCTCCCTCAATAAATAGGATTCCCAAAACATTTTTACAATTCTATTTATTTTTTTAATAAATAGTCAAGAACGATCGACAAATAAATAGTAACGAACTGATCGAGTGGTAAATGATCAATAATTATCGACCGCCGAGAGTAGAAAATAATTAAAGAACTAATATCGCTATTAAAAAATAGAACCCCTATTTTTTAATAGCGATATTAGTTCTTTAATTATTTTGGTGATAGAAGAATGAAAATTTAGAGTTATATGTATTTTTTAATGCCACATTATAAAAAAATATAAAAATGTTGTCCAAAAAATTAAAATAAATGTTAGGGGTGGACAACCCTTATCACTTAGGGGTATGAAAAATAGTAGCCGATTCTCGGACCTACCGAATATGCATATAAAATTTCATAAAAATCGGTCAAGCCGTGTCGGAGGAGTATGGTAACTAACATTGTGACACGAGAATTTTATATTTAAGATGTTACTATGCCAATTTAATAGGTCAATGAAATGGTTCTGTAGGTGTGGTGTAGATAGACGAAACCTGGTAATTAATAACGGGCAGTAGGCACCTTACGCCTGAAAGGTGCCTACGGCCCGTTATTAATTACCAGGTTTCGGTATCTACACAAGATACCAACTGATAAATTAATCAATCAATATTGTCAGGAGGATCTCCTTGGCTGCAGGTCTCTGGCAGACAAGGTAGCTCTTTGGAAGCGTCTGGCAAAAATTAAAAGAGAATTTGAATTAAGAATATGAAAATATGTTTTGTTTTATATCGGACTCCGGTACCACCGTTCGTTTAAGGCAGATGCCAAATATATTGTGAAGTTTAAACCTCAAACATAGTTTTATTAAGTAGCACTAGCGTGAGTCCGCTAGTGTTACAATATATTTAAAGGGACTGCACAATGTTCGATCAAAATAAACGCTTCAAATAACCATAATATTAACCTAAATTGCATTATCGGATTAAGCAAGCAATCAACTAATTGGTTGACCTCATTGCATCGTTCAGTTTGCTCAGACAGTCATTAATTTCCACCAATCAAAGCGTTTTATAACGATTAGTACATAAAGGAAATTAATGAAACAGCTAGCATGGAAATAGTAGAATATGTGAAACTAGGCAAAACTTAGCTTATGTTTAGATTACAAATACCTTGAAACCTTTTCTACTTTTCTCCCGGTCAGCGAAATAGGAACTATTATGGCAGGGTTTATAATACGAGAATCATAGTCTCTCAGCGAAATCCCTTTTTATTGCGTTTACTTCAGACGTATCTAGTCATGTCTGTACGTACCAGTCTGGGACAAAAAATAATAGAATACTCTTTATCATGTATAATTAAGTTACAGAAAGGTTTGGCAATTTAACCTTCTTTTTCTTCTTTTCGAATCGATATGGTTAACTCCTTAGATTTTTTTGGGCCCAGTAGGTGGCCACGTCAATTGCAGCGTCGGTGGCTTTCATCAAATGGTAATGGCCAAGAATTCCTGTGAATTTCCCACGGATTAAGAGCTTATACAACCTCAGCCATAACGGAGGATCATACTAAGCCATTTGGCTCTTAAAGGACTGCCAGGGTTGCGGAATTTGTTCGAAAGACCAACCACCACCGCGGCCCAGGAACGCAGAGGGCTTTAGAAGGAACACGGATGGGTTTTAGTCAGTAAAAGTCTGACACGCCCTTCCGCTCCACCCAGAGCGGAAGAAGTCATTTGATGATTTCCCATCCTTAAAAAAAAAGGCTCATAAAGGACCTCCGCAATTTAAATTTTAGTGAGTTTTTGACCAATATTTGCCACAACGCGAGTTTAACGAGTGTGTGCGAGTGTACACCTATAGTGGGTGTTATTTCTATCACAATTAACCAAACTAATTCCCCTTATTCCTTAACAGGACTACCTCAAGTTCCTGGTGACCTATCACCGCTTCATCTCCTTCAGTCTCTACTGCGTCGGCTTCGTCTGGTTCGTGCTGTCGCTCGTCAAGAAGTACTACATGCGACAGTTCAGCCTCTTCGCTTGGACCCACGTCGCTTTGCTCATCGTCGTCACCCAGAGCTATCTCATCATACAGAATATATTTGAAGGTAAGTTTTACTTTTTAGAATAGCCAAGTGCTGAGCAAACCCTGCATGATGACCGTTGGACGTAGCTTTCACACGGTGGGTGCTAGAGGATGTTTAACGCCGCCGAGACCGGACCAGGGAAAGGTTACGAGACCGCCTAGGCACCTACCGCAAAGGATGGTTTGAAGTGGCTCAGGAAAAGGAAGTCTTGCAGAAATTGGGGGGGGGGTGGTCTTTGCCCAGGAGTGGGGGGTGTTCTTTGCCCAGGATGTTTATACTGTGAAATCAATTTTATATGAGGCATCGCGTTTTTGTCTTTTGCACAGAAATGCGTTGTGCTGTGACCGCGGTTGTAATATGCGCTTAAATTTAAGTCATAGCATACATATATACCTTTTCACCTACTTTCGATAGTAAAGAGAAGGGCAAGGTAAACAGTAAAGTACCAATACGTACCTAAATGAGTATGTGTGCGCATATTGTTTAGAAATTTTAACATATTCAATGTTGTATTACTCAACTAAAATATAACATGTTAGAGATACTTTATTTTTAAACATCTACTTTGTTATATGCGCATGATGTATTTAAATATAAACGTTTATAGTCTTAACTTTTAGGAAGGTTGGCAATATTTTCATAAAGTGAAAGTCAAAGAATTTGCTATTTAGTACGATGCTTGAACGGATACCGGAACCCTGAAAGAAATTTCTAAAGACTATAGAAATACAAGGTAGTAAGGTACAAGGAACCAGTATTGCCAGTGTTTTCATTTATTGTCGTATCGATGTCTCCACATTGTATAAAAAAAACACATTACAATTCTATGCTACGTGAATTCGGATAAAAAGAACCGAAAAACGTTTGATTGGCCGATTTTCTAACTATGAGTTATAACTACTAGTACTACTATCGGCCTTTGAACTCCAATCAGGATTAATTGGCTATTGTATTTTACTTTTATTGCAAAAGTAACTTCGATAACAAGCTACGTCATCCTCTGCCCGATGCATAATACCTACAAGATACCAACAAATACGTATGTACATAGGTCTCGAACCAAGTATAATAAAACAATTATAATAAAACTTTATTTCTCAAAATCTTCATTTATATTTTTATTAGAAACTAGCAGACGTCACGCGATTTCAACCGCGTAGTTCCCGTTCCCATGGGAGTAAGGGGATAAAATATAGCCTATGTTACTCGCTGATAATGTAGCTATCCATTGCTGAAAGAATTTTTCAAATCGGTCTAGTAGTTTAGTCTAGAAGGTTTTTCGTTACTAATACCTTGATTTCTATACTTGGTTCATGTACCGTTGTATCTGTATCTTAGATCCCGGTGTCTTAATTCATTCATATTTTTTAATATTTCTTAGTAAAAAAAAACTTACATATAAAAGTAGTAGTCTGCCGGTTTCGGGAGCAAGGTCCAAGCTACCGGTGGTTATGGCTGCAGAGTCAGGAACTTCCTCACAATGCGAGCTGTATCGAAGTGAACTATTTCCTATATCAGGCCCTTGATCCAACCGCGCTACGACACCTCGACGGATGGACGTCGAGACAAATATTATCATCAGAGATCGGAATAGGTGGACTATATTTACCTTATGTTCGTGGTAGTAGTAGTTGATGATACCTCCTCTAAAATCCCGGAACCATAAACATGACGATTGTATCCCGGGATTTAGGAAATTTCAAAATACTTATTGCGCTTTGAATACATTTGAACAAAATTATTATATTGAAGAATCTTATTATGTTTTTTGAGTTCCGTACCTACTTAAACTGTTAAATTAAATTAGCTTTGTTTACGAACAACTCTTTTATTCTTCAAATCAATAATTTTTAAATGTACTCAAAGTCCAATTCATGTTTTTAAAATCCCGGGTTTTAATTGTCATGATTCCATTTATGATTCCGTGATTTTACAGGAGGTATTATCAACCCTATGTTACTTACTTCCACGAACATTAGGTAAATATAGTCTACCTATTCCGATCTCTGATTTTCATAGACAAAACATCTTCCAGCCAAGTCACTTCCACTCAAAACCCTTTTGAAACTAACCCACAAACCTTGTTACGTGCTCCCGCGACCTAAAAACGTAAATTTTCCCTCCAGACAGTTTCTGAAAATAAAAATACAGCACCATCGATCGTGTCTGAAAAGTGAAAGTGTAAAAAAGGGATCGAGTTAGGGGTGTCAACCTTCCAAACAACTAAACCGGTTTTTAATCCGGAGGAGGGAATATCAGTGTGAATATTCGGGGTGTTTCATTGGTCGAGAAGGTTTCGGTTTCGAAGTGTGAACATTTTTTTTTGTTACTCTTGATAGACTGCGTTTGATCACGTTCACACTTAAATGGTAAGCGATAATGTGATCGACAGTGGATTCCAAAAAGTAACCCATTTAGGTATCTACTCTTGCAGATACGACAATAAACGAAAACACTGGCAATACTAACCATAGGAATAATTTGAAACTATTATAAAACCTGTCACCGAAATTAAAAATAAACTTTCCAATCACATAAAACGTCAAAAAAACTCAAGGATAGTGACTACTTACTATTCTGACAAAATATTCCAAGCAGTCTGTTGCAGTTAGTGACATCAAATGTGTGATAAAAGACAACATATTCGTATGAACTAGTATTGCCAGTGTTTTGATTTATTGTCGTATCGTCGTCTACACCTTGTATAATGATAAAAACTATTGTCCTATAAAAGACATTTTCAAAATCAATGTAATTTATCTTGTGGTCCCACGTTGATTTTGCCGTAGGAACGGCATTGACGTATGGATGGCAGAGGTGTTTTGCTACCCTACGCTTCTGAGAAATTTCCATTATTTTTCCAATAAACGGTTTGTTCAGATCTCAAGAGCAGAGTTCGTTTGTTTTGAAATAATTTAAGGATTGCACCACATTATGAATTGTTCAACCCGGAAACTCACGAATGGTAACCCTATTTCTACCCCATATTTTTTTTCGTCGTGTTATTTCGGATCGAGTTGCTTCGTTGATGTTCACTTTGTAACTTGGACGGGCCTTGACGCCAACTTTATGGTGTCTATTAAATTGATGCCATAATAGACTTAAAGATAGATAAATGAAGATAGCTAATGGTAGCCATATTTTTCGTTAACACAACATTAAAAACGACAAAAAATTAAAATGGTCAGAAAAAAGACGGTCTCGGGTTCTGTGAGATGGGTATGAATTTAATTTACCAAAAATGTTTTGTTTTATTTATTTATTGCACGCAATGTACACACAGTTACAGACACAACTAAACTTTGTGAGTACATTACCCTGTTAGGGCGCAGCAATCAACTTATGGCTAGTGATAAAATAATTATCTTTAACAAAATAATAATCTTTATATAATAACAATAAAAGGAATACACAACACTAACATTATTATTCAGAACTATAGCTATAAATTTTTGGGTATACGTTTGGTTAGTTTTTTACTTAAAAAATACTTAAGTAGTTATATATAAATGTTTGACAAAACTGTTGCAAATAATATAATTTACAAAACACTACAAATATATAGGAAATATGCTCTATTTATTTTCTGACTTGGGAGAGGGCTTTGCCCAGCAGTATAAGACAACACAGGAGCTAACAAAAAAAAATGGCGAATAACCGTTTTTATTAAAATAAAACATAAAAATAACGTAACAAATCAATGAGATTTGGATCAGACCTTCAATTAAAGACCCAGCTAAGATTTCAATAATACGTTCAATGTAACACTCATACGTAAATGGATTACAGAGGCTTGACCACTTATCCACTTTGTGGAAAGAAGCCATCAAAGTATCTCACGCAGCCATTTTGATATGAAGATACTTCGCTAATGTTTTTAAACATGGAATTTCGGACTTCACCGCGGTTTGGTCTAGTTAACTTAGAACTACTCTGAAATAAGATTTTGGCTAACTATAGAATAAAACCATTTGCTTTTGATCCTGCTATTATTGTAAATGTGTAAGTCTGGATGTTTGTCACTAATAATCAGAGATCTGAATAGGTGGACTAAATTTACCTAATGTTCGTGGAAGTAAGTAACATGGAGTTGATAATATCTCCTGTAAAATCCCGGAATCATAAATGGAATCATGACAATTAAAACACGGGATTAAAAAATTTGAACTGGATTTTGACTATAGTTACAAATTATTGATTTGAAGAATCAAAAGAAGAAAGAGTTGTTTCGAAAACAAGGCTATTTAATTTAACAGTTTTAGTATGTACGGAACTCTAAAAACATAGTAAGATTCTTCAATATAATAATTTTGTTCGAATTTTGTATTCAAAGCACAATAAGTAATTTGCAATTTCTTAAATCCCGGGATACAATCGTCATGTTTATAATTCCGGGATTTTAGAGGAGGTAGAGAGGAGATAGAAATGTACTGGAACGACTTAAAATATCGTGTAAGAGTAGCTAACAAATGCGGAGAGTTGTTTATGACCCAGATTTAAACAGTGCATACAATACTCATATGAATATTCTCAGAAGATATGAAACGCTACTAACGTAAACCATTTTTTTTGTACTAACAGAGTTTACGTGGTACCTTATTTTAGACGGGCTGTAAATTTCCGGTTATTCATGCTCTATTTACCCTGGGGTTTTTACCCCTGATCAATTATCTGATAGCCAAGCCTGTGATCAGTGAGTTTCCTGTCAAATATTGAAATGTCGTTGATGTGATTCAAATAATCTTATATATAAAATTCTCGCAATGTTAGTTACCATACTCCTCCGAAACGGCTTGACCGATTTTTATAAAATTTTATATGCATATTCAGTAGGTCTGAGCATCGGATACTATCTATTTTTCACACTCCTAAGTGATCAAGGTTGTCCACCCCTAAAATTTTCACCCTTCTATCACCAAACCCTATTTTTAATAGCGATATTAGGGCTTTAATTATTTTCTACCCTTGGCGGTCGATACTTGATCATTTACCATTCGATCATTTAGTTATTTGTTTGGTAGAACGCGCTAATCCTAGGAAGTCTATTTATTGTGGAAGGCTATAGGCTATATAACATCACGCTACGACTAATAGGAGCCGTGCATTCAAGAAAAATGTGACGCAGACAAAGTTGCGTGGGTCAGCTAGTTTATTTATACAATTGTACATCTACACTAATATTATAAAGAGGTAAAGTTTGTAAGCTTGTATGTAGGTGGTTATCTCTGGATCTACTGAACCGATTTTGAAAATTCTTTTTGTATATGATAGCCACGTTCATGGGAAATGCTATAGGCTATACGGAACGGGATATGCGCGTACGAAGTCGCGGGCAACAGCTAGTTTATTATAAATATTGGGATGGTATTGTGACCCCCAAACTAGGCATGTGCCTGTAGGTATCTTGGCGTCAGATGCAATGGACTAGATTTTTCGACACGTCCGATAGTTTTGTTTCGCAAATCGCAGTTACTTCATGATACTATCTAGAAATTTTAAACGGATTAAATGCTATTTACAATACAGAAAATTATAATTATTATCGACAAAAACGAATGTACAAAAATGCACTAACTTTCGCGTCAAACTTGTGAAATTAAAGAAATTCTATCACAAAGGCAAAAATGTGGGTTAACCAAGATACCACATGGTGAATGGGCTTGGTTATCTTCAACATCATTCCCTATCATCATCAATCTTATCGGAAATTCGAGCAAAAGCAAGCATCGTTCCCATATCAATCACTCGTCACGTTATTCGGAAAGGGCTTGGCAGACTTGTGTATCGTAATTCTTGATACATTTCCAAATATCAAACGAAAGCCAAAGATTTCCCAAATGCCGAGTGTATTAGAGAAGCTATTGTAATTAGGTAGATACATTTTCTGTTCTCCACGTGGACGATGTATATCTCTGCGGCAAACTAAGGGCATGTCACCGGAAAATTGCAAAGTCCGTAAGATTGTAATAAATCTTTATAAGATTATAATTTCTCGATATATTATGAAACATCGTTTCGTATACAATAAATCCCATCCAAATTCAATAGTTTCCAACATAGCCGTATCTAATTAACAAAAAATATTTTACAATCTGTTTGCAATTTTCCGGTGATAGGCACATTATATCTGCAAACATATTTTTGCGGAGAAAAATGTGTGTTTAACGTACTAGTAAAACATAAAGCATTACCATTTTAAATCACAAACGAGCTCGTAATTCACAGATTCATATATCGATGCTAAAAATAAACATTGTACCTACCTACTGCTGAATGCAAAACTTATTCACGGCATATAATAATGGAGCGGAAAATTAAAACGGTGTACCGTGTGACGATGCTCTTTTTCTCACCAAAAAAGAATGCAGATATAGGGTAAAAGCCGGATAGTTGCCACACTTTTTATAAAAATATATAATTATTATATATTTAGTTAGTTGTCACTTTATTCATAAAACGGGTTGGTACTTTGGTTTATTATCTTCAAATTTGTGAAAGTAAAGAACATTATTTTTGATATTTCCAGAATATTGGCGATTTTTGTCGACCTCTAAATTTTGTGACATCTATCCCATATGGGGGTTAGTTGCCTAATCCATGTAAATTACGTTTAGGATAGGTGCCCCGCCGAGAAAGAAGATTTTTATCGCGCAAAAACTTTGATCGCACCTTGCCTTCCCATGCAATCGCACAGACACATGCAACACGGTCTACTTAGTTGTCGTTGTAAAGTCTCTCGATTGATAAATAAAATAACATGTGATTCCTCCGCGAAGCTTGAGTATTTAAAATCGAGGCAACTATACCCCTGGGGCAACTATCCTGGTTTTACCCTACAGCAGCATACCCGTAGTTTTACGCGAACTGGTGCCCTAGTATGACGTGCTAACTCCATCCAATTCCGATGATGTAAAAGGGATTGTGCTATTCACTATGTATAGCTGCGTCTCTCTCTTAGAGCGGAGTCATGATCGTTTTAAGACTTCATAGTAGGGCCTATGCCACGAATGCACAGCAAATAAAAGCGGGCGTTCCACTCTCATTTTGCTAAAACAACACACATGGTATGGACCATTATGGACGTACGGGATAGCTCAAACGTTTGGGCATCAGTAACCGAATAGATATGACCTCTTTAAATTAAACCCGTCCTTGGTTAACAAAATCGAATTGTCACTGTCACACGTCTGAATAACAATACGTAGGTACGTAGAAAACAATGAACACGCTAATTTAGTGGCTCACGGGTAATAATACTTGGGGACAATGGCGCTATCATGCAATTCTTGTCACATTGAATGTCTTACTAAGGCATGATATTATGGTACACTATTATTAAAGCTACCTCAGCACTTAGAGCATAAAGGACCCCTCAGACAGGTGCAAAGCGACAATGTAACATAGTGCTTTCATTAAAATGTCCATAGGCGGCGTTGGCCACTTACCATCATATGCGCTGCCTTCTTGTCTGCCACTATGGCATTAAAAATAATTTATATAATCCGTAAAACAAATTCCTATAAGAAAATATAATTCCGTTTCGTCGTATCTTTATCGCGTTGTCGCGTCGCGCGTGTCGGCGACATGACAAGTGTATAGTAAACTATTATTAAGTGCTACGTCTACACTTATTTAGCGGTTGCAGCATAAAGTAGCGGGTAACTGCTCTTTTGCACAAACATTCTACATTTTACCATCGTGACCTGCATGCCTTTGCATGTTACCGCGCAGTGGTTCCTTGAAACTAGGGGTTAATTGTATGCAAGGAATAATCTGATGTTGTACTAGTTTATAAGCGGTAAGTAAGTCTGGAGAATTACTGAGGCAATATGGTAGCAAAATACATATAGAATCGCAAAGAAAAACGTAGAAATTATAAGCTTTGAATGCATACTGTGTTTAAATGCAATCGTATATAATTATTACCATGTGACGGCCGCTTCTGATTAGTAAAACCCAGACAATTGAAAACAGATTTAAAGGCACTTGGAAAGATTTGTTAGTCGTAGGGGAGACCTTACTCCGGGCGTCGGGAATTGCAGGGCGATCCCCGGCCACCAGGTGCGGGCCTCGCTGTCCGATCACCACCAGGCTCGGGTCGATGGCGCGTTGAGTTTCACGTGCGCCTCAAAGAGATGTCAGCATAGAAGACGGGGCCCACTAGGGCCAAAGCCTGCCAGGATTGCGGAATTTGTTCGAAAGAGTCACCGCGGCCCTGGAACGCAGCTTTAGAAGGAGCACGGATGGGTTTTAGTCAGTAAGAGTCTGACATGCCCTTCCGCTCCACCCAGAGCGGTAGAAGTAATTTGATGATTTGCCATCCTTAAAAAAAGAGGAGACCTTACTAAAGGTTTCAGATGAAGAACTGCATCGCAGGCTATGGCTTACCAACTTTCTTTCGCTCTATGCCCCAAAACCTGCATACGAAATAAGGGGCTAACAAAGAAGAAGAACAACTGAGTGGTTGTCGAAGGATGGTAGAAAAGTGTTGGCAGACCAAAAACTAGACTGTTGAATAACCAACTGTTGACCGTAGAGACATGGGTAACACACAACACTTGGTTAATATACCGATTACTCGGATTAAGCATTAAGAACAGGCATCTTCTTGTCTCGGATTTCCATGTTAGACCTCATCCATCACTTACCATCTGGAGAGATTGAGGTCAAGAGCAGGCACATTAGGAATAAAAAAATACTTGCAAAGACCAGGGAATTAAGGCACGAAAAAAGAGAGCTAAATTAGCAGTGAGTGGAACAAAGTTGTCAATGATACGATTGTCAAATGAATGAATATTGATTTTCAATTGTTTTCATCTTAAAGACCCACGTGTAACGCCAAGATAAAGATAGCATAACAAACACAGACGATGTAACTGATAGTGTTATCAGACGTTGAACTTGAACCACAATTCGACTGTCCTGGTGGCTCTAGAATGCATGTGGAATGATAATGAGTACAGTCGACCGATAAGGGTCTTAAGTGTCGTAGATTTTAATGAATGTGAGAATTTGTGTTGCTGGCTGTAACTATTTGACTTTGTGATTATTGAGCTCGAACAAATTTCTACAAATTGACATCATAATATTATTATTAAATAACAAATTAAATTTTAATGGCGAAATAGGCACCCCGCCTAACTTCCCGGTCCTTCAAGTAAGTGTGAAGTTAGGTACTCCATTTCGAGCCAGTAAGGAGGCGATTATAATTTAATTAATGGAAATTCATGCAAGAGGTCGGGTGACTGTTTTAAATTTAGTCAGTTCAGCGATGTTATTAACTTCAGTTTGATTAACATTTGAGTTTGAGTATAAATATAATTGATGGCCAAAAAGGATTTGGTGAAGATCTGAAGTAAATTGAATCTTTCTAAAAATCTGATCTGACCGGTCATCGCTTTCCCTCAATGGAGATTGCGGTCAAACGCGAGCTATTAATATAATAAAAAAAAATCGACATGTCCCAGAACCAAAACTTCAAAAACAGTTGGCATCCACCAATATGCATTGGACTCGTGTGTTGGACTAGGGGCAGATTCAGGATTGTTATTTTTTGACCCCGCTAAGTTTGGGTTTTAGCAAAGAAAACAATAAAAAAAACAAAATCAAAATCAGTTCATGCGTTCGAGAGCTATGATGCCCACACACACACACAGTCACGTCAAACTTATAACACCTCGTCGTTTTTGCGTCGGGGCTTAAAAAAGCACAGACCATATTGAAAACAATATGTTCTGTGCTTTTTAGGAATCCAAGGAGGTTTGCTATGCGTTAGGCAAAACAAACCTCCTTGGATTCCTTTTCAGTTAAATTCCAGAATTACTTCATTGGGTTGTAAACTAACAAAGAAATCTGGGTCTTTTGGCGGGGCTGGAGCCCTTTTGGTCTCAAATACTACCTTTTCCAAATGGCCAACCACACACAATTCCTGTCAACACATTCATAAATTTACCTGTTTAGTTTTCCGCTTTGTGCTCTAACACAATATCGTCGATAACATCCCGTGTCCACAACAGTGTCAAGTCAACATTGTCAGGCACAGGGGAAGCCTTTCAAACGTAGGTAGTTTAACTAGGCCGCGTAGATGTAAGGCTGTGGTGTTGGTGAGGGGAGAATAGCGTGTAGGGGTAGGGACATACTCATAATAGATGAATATGTACACCAAGAATATTTATTTTGTTTTAATATATATATTTAATTATTCAATATTAACAATAAATGTACATAACTAAAACTTAAAACTATTTACAACCTTTTAACCTAAATATATACATTTACAACAAAATACACTTACAATTAGGCATCGAAGTATTTCTCTGCATCGCCGTCATCCGGAAACGTGCCCAGAAGACTGGTACATTGCCACGTTGAATGGCAAGGCTAATTCTTTGAGCAAAGAACGAGCCAGCCCTCTGGTCACGCAAAACGTCGATCAGTCGACGAGATATGTCCTTGATAGATAGTTATAGAACTCTGTAACACTGTCTTAATTTTATGGGTTTGGACAGACAACCAGGGATGTTTGTATGGCGACAAATGTGACAATGGGATGTATGGGTTTTGGCACAGGTTTTGCTTAATTGATCGGTCTGTTTTTTTAAGGATGGGAAATCATCAAATGACTTCTTCCGCTCTGGGTGGAGCGGAAGGGCGTGTCAGACTCTTACTGACTAAAACCCATCCGTGTTCCTTCTAAAGCCCTTTGCGTTCCAGGGCCGCGGTGACTCTTTCGAACAAATTCCGCAACCCTGGCAGGCTCTGGCCCTAGCNCGGAAACGTGCCCAGAAGACTGGTACATTGCCACGTTGAATGGCAAGGCTAATTCTTTGAGCAAAGAACGAGCCAGCCCTCTGGTCACGCAAAACGTCGATCAGTCGACGAGATATGTCCTTGATAGATAGTTATAGAACTCTGTAACACTGTCTTAATTTTATGGGTTTGGACAGACAACCAGGGATGTTTGTATGGCGACAAATGTGACAATGGGATGTATGGGTTTTGGCACAGGTTTTGCTTAATTGATCGGTCTGTTTTTTTAAGGATGGGAAATCATCAAATGACTTCTTCCGCTCTGGGTGGAGCGGAAGGGCGTGTCAGACTCTTACTGACTAAAACCCATCCGTGTTCCTTCTAAAGCCTTTTGCGTTCCAGGGCCGCGGTAACTCTTTCGAACAAATTCCGCAACCCTGGCAAATTGATCGGTCTTGGATTAGCTGTTTTGAGGACTTTAACTTTATGTTTTTGGACCGACCACCCTTTTTAGGTATGACCTACTGTTAAATTGTGTTTCAATATTTCTTGCGAATAGTAGGTATGGCAGGCTTGTCGCTTTCAGGTAAGGTAAGGTTTTCCCATTTATTTATTTGTCTTGCTCATCTACACCATGTACAACAATTTATTGGTACATGGAATTACACGAAATTGTAACGATATGCTGTCTTATCGCACTCTCCAATCTTTTAAGCTTTTAGTTAAACTATATAATTTACAAGCTTTATTCTAGGTGAATTAAATACCGAACAGTAAATAGTTTGTTATGTTAGTAATTAAGACGTCAAATCAATAACAAATTCCCTAATTATTACGTAGAAATTCTGTTATCAGCACTAATTAACGTTTATTTACTTACACGAGCAATATTTATGTGATTTGACTTTCACTTTATCACGCCATATTATTATTGTTTATATTTATAACTGGTGATATAAATAGTCGTACGATTTTAGTCATCTGTTCGTACGTAAGATGTTCTACGTGTCAGGCAATGTATCATCGTTGCGTCAGAACTTTGAATAGGTTGAACTGATGAATACGAAGCCCATTTGTAGTTACATCCCATAGAAATTAACATTACTTTATTCAGGGTGGTGAACTTCCTGGATTAGAATCAATAGAGAAAAGACTATAGGCCTAAACAGCACTGCCTTCTTGATTGTCATAACTCATAAGACATGAGGAACTGGATATAGCTTTAAACCATTTATCAACATATTTTATCTGTCACTTTTTTACTACAACTCTATTCTATATATATGTAAGCCGAATAGGTGTCAAGGTAAATCGCTATCGCCTAAACAACATAACCACTACTTAACTACAAGACACATTACGAGGGAAGCCGTCGCTAAAATAGATTACGTTGGTTTGTGTCAGCAGAAACCGCACTTAAAGCTAAAACACACATTAAACCTTAACTAACCGATCATTAGGTACAATTTCCCGTAACCTGTGTACCATGTTTTTCCAGCTTATTTTCGCGTGGCACGCAAGCAGGTGATCAATATATTTTGCTCGGTATGAAGCAGTTTGGTCTGTCCACATAGCAAAGAGATGCCTCGGCCACTGCTGGATACGGCTTTATCAAACCATGTGTGTCAGAGTGTGTCACCGTTTACTCATGAACATTGACAGCGCGTGTCAATTTTGGCTATGGCTGTCAGGAACTTGTGCCAATATTAATTAAAAGTAATTTTATTATAGAGATAGGTAAATTGGACTTTGAAAAAGGACATGGAATACTTTTCCCCGGAGTTGGGATAATTTCCGACCTTCACTCTAACGAAGCCGCTGAAAGATGCTAGTACTAAATAATGGCGTCTCTAGTCGTCGGCGAACGCTTTATTTCCGTGGTCTGTGGTCCTGTTGATCTGAATCGCTTTATATGCATGAGTAAACAAGTCATTTATAATCGAGTTTCGATACTGATTTAATGTAGTAGTGAGTTTGTTGGTTCCACTTTCATGATTTGGCTGTTTTTCATGTAGAATGTTTAACAGCGTGTGTCGACTGTCTGGGTGGTCTGGCAAGATTGTAGCATGCCTGCAATATAAACATACTTCAATAATAGGGGTAATAAAGTAAAATGAAGAATTTGATCATCACTGCCTGAGGCATATGTGTTTATTCTTCGACTCAACTTGCAGGATCTGGATCAGCCGGTCGATTCTGTAAACATGTCGAAGTAAAGGCTTGGGTGAAGTGATCACGAGGTGAGCTGTCAATCCATATAAACAAGATGACATCTTAATTATATGGCTCACCTCGTGTTTAATTCACCTACGTCTTCACTTCGACGATTTACAGAATCGACCGGCTGGATATTAGGTGAAAGTTAATTTTGATAATACACGGCCAAAACATGTTAAAGCCATTTTCATCCAAACACACAATTTTTTTCGACCGACGAATTCCCATGCTAACCAATTTACTGATATCGCTGCCTATTAGTATTTAACCCCAATTGGTTTGACTAGAAGCTGTAATAGTTAGGAACCATTATAGCTTTGTTATTTTACCTACGGGATAAGCGAACCGTATCCGAACGTTCTTCCCGACTTTACACGAAAACATTTTCATTTTATTATTAGAGAAGCTTTTTGATCTTTAACCTCGGCATTGTTTCCACAGCTGGAACACTTTGCAAGTCAACAATGTATGTAAAAATATACGGAACACTTACATACAATAGATTATGTGCCTGTGTATCGATTTTATGGGCGAACGTTTTAATCACAGAGATTGTACCTATGTCAGTAATGGACGGTCGGCGAAGGGTCGATCAATACGAGTCACAGACTGGCTATAGATATACACACACACATAAGACTGACACATAAGGTGAACATATCGCACCTTTAAAGTAATACCGTTACTAAACGAAATTATGAAATTTTATAGGGGAGCCAATATTAGAAAATAGTCAGACTTGCACTGAAGTTTTTGGTTTCACTATTGATGGGCTTATATTTGACCATTATCTCACTTGATCGTTAGCGAAGATTTGTTCGACCTTGCTTTGAAGTAAACTCTTGACTTTAAGTTCCCAGTTTTACTGACTAGGAATACTGATCCTTATTTCTTAGCTCGAGTTTTTTTTACGAGTGATGTGTGCGTTTGAGTTGATGTTTTGTGTATTTTGGGTACGAACTTGTCCTTTCATGGCTATAAAACTGCAAATGAAATGGAATACATTTTCATTTTGCTGTCTGACGCGAGACGCACAGCATTGGTTCTTGTGGCGACACTTGGGGGGAGGCCTATGTCCAGCAGTGGACGTCTTTCAGCTGTAATGATGATGACCTCTTAGTATCACAACACAGCACTCATACTTTGTGCACATTTAACTTTTCCGCACACAGAATATTCCCTGTATTACTTCGATAAAACCCCGCATTTCCCTTGTCGCAAAAACTTGATAGATTGCTACAAACCGAGACTGACATATCGGGGCCATGCTGAGGTTAAAGCCTTTTGTTTTAAGTTCACTACATTTTCTGCGACATTTACAGGAAATGTAGGCAGGCTATTTTCTGAAAAGGGTAAAAAGTGTTTCGTGAGTAATGTTAGGTACGGAACAGTGTTAATAGTCTGTGGTGTTAACTTTCGTAGTTCTATTATTTCGATCACCGGTCCATGCCTTCGTATCTTTGTTTGATTTCTAGTTCATGTTTGCTTGATTGTTGTTGTTTGCCGGTTTGACAGTCTAAAATATAGTATATGATCACATCAGCGTTTGTCTTTGGACGAGATCCTGAACGTATGAGCAGTTAGGAATGTATGAAAACCTACTTTAATGCCAAATTTTTACATGTTTTCAGGCTTAGTAAAGTTTAACCCTGAACAGCCATGGTTTTTTTTTTACTAATTGCTCGCGTTTAAGACTACAATCAGGCGTCGTCTTAATTGGCTAACGATCGTACGAGCTTGAGCGATCCGCACGGATCGCTCAAGCTCTTTAAGGTTAAGCAACACTGGCCAAGGTTGGTCTGTGGATAGGTGACCATCTTAACATACCGAGTTTCCTCCGTGTCTCGGAAAGCACGTTAAGCCGTTGGTCCCGGCTGTCATTTGTAGATCTTTGGCAGTCGTTACGGATTGTCAGAAGCCAGAAAATCTGACACCAGTCTTGCCAAGGAGTACCTACCGTGTTACCCAGTAATGGGTTGTGGAGGTCTGGTAATCAGCCGCTCCACGTAAAATACTGGTATTCCGCTGAATCCGGTTTGACTGGAAACCGACCCCAATATAGTAGAATAACAATGACAGATAATGATATTTAAGTGAACTATGCGTGTTCTTTTTGAGAAATAAATGTATTTAAACCGAATGTATCGAATGTAAACAGTCCGTTGAACCGACACGACATAAATTATATTAATACCTACGTTATCAAGTCCCAAAGGCCATGCGTGAGGGGCAAAAGCCATTAGGGCCTGATTGAATTAAAATCCGGGCTTATCGATTCGGGGTTTCATTAGCGTCCCAGACGGAGATTAGTTGCTAAGGTCATAAGATCCGGTATTAATCAACCCTTAAATTGTCACCAGTCTAGGAGAGAGGTCAGATTTTTGAAGTGAAAACTTCTTTCGGCGCGTTGAGCACTTTTTGGGTGAATAAAAATTATGGAACTTGCGTCATCGACACCGAACGCTTTCCATGAGCTATATGTAAATATACTGTGTATATATGTGTACTTTTTGGGTGAACATAAATCATGGAACTCGCGTCATCGCCACCGAACGCTTTGAGTGAACAAAAATCATGGGACTCGCGTTATCGTCACCGAACGCTTTAGCTTTCGCTTAGTTTTCACTTCTATCGGCAGTCCCCAAAGACTGACCTGCATGTTTTTTTTTGTCATTTTACCTATCATTTAATAGCATAGTATTGCTTCTTGTGTCGCAACCAATAACCGAAGCCATATCGTGTAGCCGTTTAACAGAAACAGGTCATTTTTATTGTGGCTATGTCGGAGACAGACTGTTGAATTGGTCTTTTCATGTAGTGGCTGGCCGTTATAAATGATAAATGATATTTATTATTAGGTTAGACTACACTTTTACACGTCAATCTTTTTCCGTAATGTTAAACTAGATGAGGCCGGTGTTTCCTAGCTGACCCTGAGAAGAAACACCGAAATAAACTCAAAGGTCTCTTTTAAAGTCTATACAATCGTACCGACTGGTGAAATCATATGAGAACCATGTAGGTTAACTTCTGAGGTGGTCTTTTGAGGAAAGTACCACACAGATTTTAGTGGACCTGCCCAGACAGTGCAAGAATTTGTCAGTTACATTGATTGTTCAACGTTTGACGATATTGCCAGACATTGTGTTTCGTGAAATTGTTGCACTACTCACCTTTTGACAAATTTGACGCGTTGTTAATGCGAAGCATCATGGCGACGATAACAAATTATTATGTCTTGCTTTAAAAAATAATAAAAAAATATAATTGAAGAAGAAAAGATAGTGTAGCGAAATATATGTAGTGGTTACAAGAGAAAACTGCTGAAGTTTTTTAAAAACGCAATGCCTGCATTTGTAGGAGGATCCTACATGTATTTTTCACAAAGGATCCTTAATTTTGATACACTCAAACTTCGATTCGTTTGACCATATCAAAATGGGGATCCTTTGTTCATGGGAACAAAATGTACAGACATCATAAAGCTACCCGAAACTGTCAAATTTTCCCAATCAACCTTGAAACTAATGTTTTAGCGATAAAGTTGAATATCTATTAAAGAAATTTGACAGATTGGGCTTGACGTGCTGGCGTCTGTAGGTACAATGTTGAACATCAAAAAGTATCATAATAATATGTTGAACATTCAATGGTACGCCCGGCCACATGACGAAATATCCTAGTCTACAATATGGCTACAACATCTTTACAACGTTAGATTGGTCCACCAATAACATAGTTTTAACCGACATAGTGTATATTATGATTTATCGTGTTTTAAAACGATGTAACGGCTAGCAGCAGTGATCACCGGATGTGTATGTGATATGAGCAGATAGATATGCAGATTGCAGCGCGATTATAGGCTGGAAATGGTCTATGAGAGCGTTTAGTTTAGACCGGTTTTAGTGGTGAGATAATGATATATATAAAAAAATGCTAAACTATTAAACACACACAAACTTTGGGTAGTCTAGTCAGCTAATATCCGGCAACACGAATGAAGTTACTAACACGACACTAACTATTTAATATTATTTTTGTATAGATCATACGATACGCTTTTAACGTTTATATACTTTACATCGCTCTCAAAGCATAATTCCAACATGAATGATTTACTTAATCATAACTTTGTAACTAGGTACTGATTTAAACGCATGTCCATAGATTGCGGAATGGTTGCGGATTTTTTTTGAAAGAGTCACCGCGGCCCTGGAACGCAAAGGGCTTTAGAAGGAACACGAATGGGTTTTAGTCAGTAAGAGTCTGATACGCCCTTCCGCTCCACCCAGAGCGGAAGAAGTCATTTGATGATTGAAAAAAAAAATATTGAATTTCCTGCACGTTGTTTTCTATAGAGTTCTACGCTTTGGAACGTTCAACTAGCTTCATCTCTTTGACTGACCGAACTTGACAATCAAAAGTTTTAGTTTGAGAAAAAAAATCCCGATGCAATTGAAGAGGTTCTATCTCTTCTTCAACCTGTATCTATCCAATACTGAGTGCAGATTTCCTCACATTGCACGCCACTTTACACACAGTCCTGGGCCTATCGCATTCAACACTTGCCTGCTACGTCAACCATTTTATTGGCCCAGCTGGTTCTTGGTCTGCCCACACTACTATGGCCAGTTCTGGTTCTACACAAAAACATCGTCCTGATCCATCTACCATCAGGAATGGTTGCTACACTACTTTAACAGGCAAGATATTTGAAATCACTAAAAGGTGAATGCCCTGTTTAGTAATTACCCTACCAAGAATGCTGGCATTATCTAATAGAGGACTGTTTATTGTAGACCGTATCAATGGGCAAGTTCAATGAACATTCATTGAAGAAAGAGATATGATTAAATTACAGCAATTGGCGTTTCCTATGTAGCTGAAGCCAAAACAAATTGGTTTGATTGTTTATGACGCTATTTCAACTCCAAACGATGGTACTTTATTGTTGTTCTTTAGTTTCGTAAGTATCACATAATGGTAGAACCAAACCTTAATTTTAACTTTGAAAAAATCAAGCTCGTCTCTTTAGGTACCTAGATATGTTAGGTATGGTTTGCACGAGCTCTGTGCTATTTTAGCTCCAGCAATTTATCCTAATTGCCGTTCCATCGGATTATGAGAGTGATGGAAGAGGGACTGCATCTTTGTTTGCGCACACACTTGTGCACTATAGAATCTTCCGCGGTGATTGGCTTGTCTCCGTTGCGATTGCCTGCCATGGCCGAAAGGGGGATGCCAAGCCGCCATAGTGATTTAGGCCCTGAGTGCCCACAAGTAACATCGAATGCATTGGGACTTCTATAAACAAAAGGACAAATAAATAAAGTACAATATGTGTAAATGTCAAATCAATGTTTTGCAACAAATCTTTATTTTTTCCCGGATTTTAAATTGCCAACCTAGCAAATGTCTGTTTATTTCGTTGTATCGTTTGAATATTTATTATTTATTAAAAAATGTTACTGACTTGTATCGCGTCGTGAATAGAAGAGTTAATTACGTAAAATTTACATATATTTTTTTACTAAATTAGATTTCTTGGGCATCACAAGGCCTAAAATCGGCATTCCCCTTTGGGACTATGTTTTATACTCCAATAATTATTTTGAAACATTTTGAATTGAAATGCTTTTCCTAATGGGAATCTTTTCTTGTTCCAGGTCTAATATGGTTTATAGTACCAGTGTCTATGATCATATGCAATGACGTCATGGCATACGTGTTCGGCTTCTTCTTCGGCAAGACACCACTGATCAAGCTGAGCCCCAAGAAGACCTGGGAAGGGTTCATCGGTGGAGGAATATCTACCGTTGCTTTTGGATTGGTGGTAAGTGCTTGTTAAAACTTTATTATGTACAGTCAGCAAAGCTATTTGGTATGCAGGCAAAAATATTAATTTTTCCACTGCACTGTCAATATTACTTTTTAAGCTTATGACCAGAGATCGGAATAGGTAGACTATATTTACCTAATGTTCGTGGAAGTAAGTAACATAGAGTTGATAATACCTCCTCTAAAATCCCGGAATCATAAACATGACGATTGCATCCCGGGATTTAAGAAATTGCAAATTAGTTATTGCTCTTTGAATACATTTGAACAAAATTATTAAATTGAAGAATCTTATTACGTTTTTATAGTTCCGTACCTACTAAAACTGTTAAATTAAATAGCATTGTTTTCGCACACCTTTTTCTGCTTTTGATTCTTCAAATCAATAATTTGTAACTACATATACTCAAAGTCCAGTTCATGTTTTTATAATCCAACCTTACTACTAAGCCTTAGAGACGAAAACTGGTCAAACACATTCGCGGTTGTTCAATTCGCCAAGCATTAAATCGTATGGGAGACTTGTTTTGCTCAAGACAAAACTCAATCATACCCATCTCCATTATTCTTTCCACAGATGTCATACATGATGTGTCAATACCCGTACCTGGTGTGCCCCATCGAGTACTCGGACTCTCTGGGCCGCATGACCATGGACTGCGAACCTTCGCTGCTGTTCCGACTCCAGGAGTATACGCCCCCGCAGTTTGTGCAGCCTGTTATGAAAGTTGTAAGTTAAATATTTTAGTTTTACATCTAAGGCGGGTATTGGTGTGGAGGAGCTCGTGGCCAAATAATAACAGCCGCATGGCTCTATCTTCAAGGTTAAGCAACGCTTGCCGAGGTTGGTCTGTGGGGGTCATCTTAACATAACGAGATTCCTCCGTGCCTCGGAAAGCATGTTAAGCCGTTGGTCCCGATTGTCATTTGTAGATCTTTGGCAATCATAACGGATAGTCAGAAGCCAGAAAATCTGACACCAGTCTTGCCAAGGAGTACCGTCTTACCCAGTTAATGGGTTGTGGAAGTCTGGTAGGCAGCCGCTCCACGTAAAATACTGGTATTCAGCTGTTTCTGATTTGACTGGAAGCCGACCGCAATTGGGAAAAGGCTAGACTGATGATAATGATCTAAGGCGGGTGTAAAACGTAACACCGTAATAAATGCTTAAATTTTAAATGTTATGTATTATAGTTATGGTTTGCGTCGAAAATCCAACAGTGCGCTTTAATTTAGATGTCGTCTCGTGTTGGTGAAAACGGGCAGTCATAACGTAAGTCATCGTAAATACAAATAAAAACCAGTGCCTTCCTCTATTTCCAGTTGGGCCTGGAAACCATGAACATCTACCCCTTCATGATCCACTCGCTGTGTCTGAGCACCTTCAGCTCCGTCATCGGCCCCTTCGGAGGATTCTTCGCTTCAGGATTTAAACGAGCCTTCAAGATTAAGGTAAATGATTTTAATAACTAATTGCGGTACTTATTTATATTATTGGTTTGTAACTGCAGGATATAATAAACATGTCAAACAGCATCCGTTGCAATGAAAAAAAAATTGGTTGTCTGTAAAGTCGGTTTACGGACGACAGTTTAACGTGACAACGTCATAACAAAACATTGATGAAATGATCGTAACGTTACAATGAGCGTAACGTTACAATGAGTCATCCTTTTTCGTGCGTGCAGCCGGCGTTCATCGATTTATTGTCACGACGTTGACGTTGACGTTGACACGTCAAAAAAACGTGTGCGTTTCGGGACGCCCGACAGAAGTGTTAACTCAAACTAATCTAAGTTGAACTATTTAATATGGGAAGCGTCTGTCCGAAATACGACTAGCGCTGTGGGTTAGAGTGAGAGAGGAAGAGCCTGCCTACCGCTGCCGTATGCGTGAGAGAAAGGGAAGCCGTAACGCGTTACGTTACGAAGCGGTTTACCCACCCATAAGAAGTTATCACTTTAAAAAGAACGGATACCTATTTGGTTTCAAAAATAAGCCTGAGCTCACTTGATATCTTTAAGGAATAGGGATGTTGCCTGGGTTAAGAAATATGGTTATATTTAGTCCGTCAGTTAGATTATCGAAAAGTATTGGATACGTATTTTTTTTATTTTATCAAATCAATAAGGATCGGGGGCTTGTAACGTCACTTACCAGTAAAAAGTGTACTTGTGAGTGACGTCACACGAGTTTTCAACCCACTACACCGTCTTCATTTTTTATTTACGTGACAAATGAAAAAATACGTGTCCAATATTTTTTGGAAATCTATCTGACGGACTAATTAGATTTTTTTAGTCAAATACCCTATTACGGTAAAGCGCTTGCTAAGTAACATACACGAACGAGTAAAAATAAATGCAGTAGTGAAAAAAGCTCTGTTGGATAATGAGCCTTTTACTGATAACGGCGCAAATGAATCGTCCTTCCGCGCAACGTTTGGCAACCAAAAACACAACCAAAAAAATAATATTACGAAACCCTTGCACTTGCAGGTTTGTCATGTGTTTTTAAAAGGAAATCTTATCTCACCCTCGATTCTACAACCCAGGCGATATATTTGATAAATCGATAGATGAGTGCCGACGTCAATCGATGTCATGGGTCGGGTGCTAACACCCTAAGCTTTCTGAAACCGTTGCTTATATTGCATCTCGTCTTTATTCCAGGACTTCGGCGACGTGATCCCCGGGCACGGCGGCATCATGGACCGCTTCGACTGTCAGTTCCTGATGGCCACCTTCGTGAACGTGTACATCACCAGCTTCATACGCACCGCTACGCCGCAGAAGCTGTTGCAACAGGTGACTTTCATAGTGCTTTCGGTTTAAATTCGTAAAGACTCGTGTTTCATATCATCGAGTATTCAACTTCAATAAGTACCAAACTGAATTGCGACTAAGAACCGCCGAACTTAAGTGGCAGTAGGCAGAGCACATTGCACGCAGAACAGATAATCAATGGGCCAGAACGGTTCAGAGTGGCAACCATGTACCGGAGGACTCAACGTTGGTACGGCCTCAAGATGGAGCGAGCACCTGGTTAAGGCCCAGGAATCTACTGGATGCAAGAGGCATAGGACCGATCGATGTGGCGATATTTGGGAGAGGCTTATGTTCAGCAGTAAACGTCTTTCGTCTGAAATGATGATGATGAATTTCACTCGAGGATAAAGCCACTATGATTCGTCAGTGATGGGCTCAAACTGTTAGTTGGATGTCTGAACTCTCACGTTCTGCGAAATTGTATACATACAGAGGCCCGACAATAACCAATTACCTACCGGACACAATATCAATCTTCTGGCTAATTCCTCAACTACAGTACTGTAGTCAGGGTGACGTCATGTTAATACTAATAATAAACCAGCTGTGTTATTTTTGGACTATCTTTTTTAGGGTTCCATACCCAAAGGGTAACCAACGGAACCCTGTTGCTAATTCAAATTCAAATATGTTATTTCAGAATTACTTCCATATATTGTTAGTAGTTGTACAACTTTGCCTAATTTAAAGCCTGCACTGTCCGTCTTTCCGTCTGTCTGTCAGCGGGCTGTATCTGAAGCACTTATTACGGTGTAACAACAAATAATAAATATGAAATAATAAAAAAAAATAAAGGGGGCTCCCACATAAAAAACCTGCTTTTTTTCGGTTTAGGGTACGGAACCATTCGTGTGAGGGTCCGACTCGTACGTGGCCGGTTTTTTCACATGCCAATAGGAAATATTGACTTTTCTTTTCCTTTATTTCACAGGTATACAACCTGAAACCTGAACAGCAGCTGCAACTGTTCTACGCTCTCAAGGAATCTCTGGAACACCGGAATATACTGAACCTGGTGCCTTAGACGCGCCGCGCTAGTTCAATTCAGGTAATGTTACATGGTCACAGCAGGCATTCGGACGACTTTACACTTGACGGAGGGACGCTGCGTTTTTTTTTTATTTGAGAATATACGGGTATGTCTTCGTTAGGGTGGTCGTGAAATTAGTTTAGTCGTAGTAATTATTACGAAGGTTTGTCTAACTTAATTTGCATCAGTACGTAAAGATACGATTCCAGGCCATCAGGAGTAAATTTTCCGTCATATTTCAGTTTAGACCAACTCAAATCACTAAACGGTCCAACCTTGAATGTGTGAGACGCTCGTTTGTTCCACAAAACCATTGATGAAAAGTTTGCAATCTGATAAGTTTACTTACATGGAATGTGATAAGCTGATTGAACTTAGATGTAAAAACTACAGAAAAGATGGTATGTGTGCAGAATTCTATGTCGCAAACGCAGCCTTAAATCCGTGAAGTGTAAAAGTTCTCTAAGGTTGAACATATCCCGCGTACCTTGCAAGGAATACATTTGTTCTAGTCTAATATTGTGATTATTATTTACTTTGATATACACACAGACATATTCAACTGAAATTATTGTTTTATTCAAGTAGATCAGTTCAGAACAGCCAAACATTTTGAATGTGTTGACAAAAAGGAATTCGATAATCAACTCGATACTAAATCGACCAATCGATATTTGTGCATCTCTTTAATGCAAGTTATGGACAATCTATAAATTCGCTAATTGTTTAACCTTTTGAACGCAAGAGCATAAGCGTGCCCCCGACGCCAAGCTACAAATTCGTCGTACTTTTTGTCACATATTTGTGACGTTTGGCGTACAGGGCACGCTCATGCTTGTCGTGTATACGTGACAGTGGCATTCAAAAGGTTAAACTTGAATTAAATCCAGTACCTTATATTATGTGATAATATATTTTACTATAAAAATAGAGTGAATTCTATAAGTTGTTTATTAATTCTTAACTACCAAAGAAAAAAATATCAAAGTGAATGATAAACTCAATCCATATAAAGAAATACACATAGAAGTAATTTATTAATCTCCCATACTACATAGCATTATCCTTCGGGAGATAATATAATACTATAATTATATTGAATTTAAATACTTATAGTGGTAACATTAGTAAAAATGAACTGTAAAGAATATCTACAGCAAAAAAGTAGCGATTTTTTGTGCGTAGAGGTATTGAATGACAAATCGAATGAAAACCAATCGTTATTATCTGTCATTGAATATATAATAATATAAGTTGTGTATTTAAACCTGCAAGCTTGAAAGAGATTGGTATAAATGGTTTTCAAAAGATTGTAATAAACGGTAAAAAAAAAAATAGAAAAAAAAGTCTGTTGATTATCTCATTCAAGCTTGTTCGCGTAAAACATAAAATTAAAATAAATTAAATGTGGTTTTTGTGCTAATTATAAGGGCATTGTAATCTTTCTCTTCGTAAAAACAGAAAATCTTTAAAAAATATATGCCTTGCATAAACCACTCGAATTGATTTATAAAACCTGTGTGTATAGACATTACTTTAAAAAGTATTTATAATAATATAATTCTTCCTCGAATTTTTATGTGTAGTGTTAATGAATGCCTCATACAATTTGTATTGAATCTATTATTTTGTTTATAGTTTATTTTAAGTTGTCTTTAGTTTTAATGTATTGATTTAGTTGGATTGCCTTAGGTGTGCCTGACAGGCCAAGTATTGCGCTTAGGTAACATTAAAGCTCATTTTATTTTAAATGTAAAATATGTTTACCACTGAACTAAGTGTTCCTTTCAAAAAATAAACTCAAGGGTCATATATATCTAATTTGAAAAAAGAAATTGACAAGAAAATGCAAATGGTTCCCTAATTGCTTAGTTCAGTAATGTATATTTTTTTATTAAAGTTTATGTTTTGGATTAGACAGGGAATATTGCATTTGTATTTATGCTTTAGACTGAATAACGAACGACTGTTACATGTGCTAAAGACTTTTTGAGAGTTTCCTTTTTGGTATGTAAACGAATTGTCAGAATAATTATTATTACTTAAGCCACTCTTATACAACCTTACTATACAATCGTAATTATTTGAAATACCTACTCTTGGCTTTTTGATTGATAAGGAATAGGTTTTGGGCCTTATTTTTTTATTTTCCAAAAATACGTCTTTTTGACAGTGTTCGACAAATTTAAATAAGTTAAAATTTCTTTGAATAGGAAGAGATTTTAAGTAACGTGGTACATATTTTACCAGCAAAAGTAAGATAATGGAATTGGAAGATGAAGAGTGGGAAAAATTATGGGAAAACTCTGCAGTATCACTTATCATTAAAACTCTGCAAAACTGTTTACAGTGTGCACGCTTTTCGAAAGCCATTGGTCATCCAAAAAAGCAATACAACAAATATTATATAATCTATTAGAAAATTTGCAAATAAAGGATTTGTTTAACAAAAAAATATTATAATAAAAAATTATCAGCGTTACGATGGAACTTTGTTAAGTTTGGTGATGTTTTTTTATTGTGATTTTAAGTTACGTTGGTATTCTCATGTTGATTTATCGCTTTACGTTTTGATTTGATGCTCGTTCGCTAGCTTTTAGTGTCGTTTAGCATTTTTTAGGTTAGTTTAAGGTTTTATTTTTCTTTTTGTCATCAGTGGTATAGTGTTCTTTTTGTTGAGAGTATTTCTGCTGAGTATCTGCAGAGCCACTTATTCTCTATTTATGATGTCGACGGAATTGTAGAAGATATATTATACATTAACATGATAAAGTTTTATCCAAATCGATGTTGATAAAATTTTACTATGTTAGTGAATAATAATGTCGTTTTTTTTTTGTTTAAGGTGTTGCGACCGTATAAAATATGTTGCATAAAATTACTTAGTCTTATACCTATTGTTTGTTCTCAAACGGTGACGGTATTTTTGTAGAGAATCTAGAAATGATTTGATATCCTATGACTTAAAAATGCGCAGTAAAAAAAAACACCATTTAACTGTCTTATGATTTCTAGATTCATATCCTAAGTAAACATAATGGTAACTCGGCCCCTAGTACATAGTTTTAATATATTACACTGGGGACACAAAAAATGCTACAGTTTGACAAAAATTGCCATTAAAATGCTCTGTTGTTCTCAAAGTTACGTAGTTGTCGAGTACCTACCAAACGCTTGAATAAGTAAGGACCAATCAATGGATTAAAATATGTGTGTTTATTTGCCATAGGACAAACTGCACTGTTCGTTTTATGATAGTCTATGTATTTAGATTTAGAATTATTTGCCGTTATAATAATTCCCGGAGTATTTAAATATTATGTTGTGTGCGTGTGCGAGTGAGATTTACATAAAATAAAATAAACTAGTATGAAAGAATTCAAATTAAATATTTTATTTGCATGAACTTACAAATGTTATGTTACAAAACATAGGTACATCGTGAAAAAAAAAATTAAAATTCACTCGTACAGCACTAAGGCGTTGCTATATTGTAATAGTATTAAAAGTATTGATGTTAATCGTTAAGATAGATGTGTACATGCATCGTGCTAAATGTCTAGCGTATGTGATAATTATGTTTAAAGAGCTAATGATACAGTAACTTATATCCATGTGTTATTAAAAGCCAATACCAAGAGATCATAATACAGTAAGGTGTATCTCTAGACCAGCTGATTATTATGACATTTTTTATTTTTTATGTTTTGTTACCTTACGCATAAAGAGGCGTACTGCGTTAGTTTCTCAATGGTTTTGATGTCTTTGTCTGTCTGTGACGTCTTAGCTCCCAAACGGATGTACTGATTTTAATGAAAGAAAAAGAGTTTATTTGCGACAAGCATTTTTTTTTCAATAGTGATCAAAATGGATGACTTATTATATTGTTAGCTCTGCCCACACCTACCAAATGATGTCTTACCAGCACTTCTCTGTTAGAAAATATGTAAAATTGTCACAAAAAAGATCTTCAATCCATAATTGTAAATTAACGTTATGTAAACATCCCTTACTGTTAAGAAAACAAAGATAAATGAAGTTTTTGAAGTGTGAAATATGTCTTTATTGCACTAGGTGCATCTTAAAGCATTTTGTCAACGATGACGCTAGAAATAAACACAGAATGGAATAAAAGTAAGGGATGATTTAACAAGATATAAAATGCGTAATTGCGTACCTACCAGATAATCATAGTGTCTGTATTGTAGACCTAGGCGTGTTTTACGATATAAATTATTTATTGGATCTGTGAAGGTAAAATAAATGGAATCCTAAAGGTGTGTCTGATTTTTATTTTATTCCTTATTTCTAACGAACCTACAAAATATGAAATTTGACAGACATTATCATGCACATTATTCACACTAGAGAATCCTACTAATATTATGTATTATACTAGCGGTCCCGACAGACGTTGTCCTGTTCTAACGTTTGCTTTTTGTCTGACGAAAAATTATAGAAATAGATTGCAGCGCCACCTACCGTATCAAATTGTGAATCTAAGCCATTCTCGAATCCACTTGAACACACACAAAAAAATCATTCAAATCGGTTCAGCCGTTTAGGAGGAGTTCACTGTCAACACACGTACAGAAGAATTATAAATATAAAAATGTGTAATATATTATCTATCTACTAATATTATAAATATGAAAGTTAGTGAGTATGGATGTGTGTTTGTTATTCTTTCACGTAAAAACTACGAAACTACGGATCTTGATGAAATTTGGCACAGAGGTAGATTATAGTCTGGAATAACACATAGGATACTTTTTATCCCGGGAGTATCTTCCCTTTCACGAGGGCGGAAGCTAGTAAAGAATAAAAGAACAAAGAACGATTTATTATTCCGCACAGACATAAAACATAAAACAAATTCAATAAAATAAACATTAAAATCTGTTAATTAAATATGACATCGAGACGGGTGGTAAAATCTGGATATATTGTTACGAACCTGAAACCAAAAGACTAATCTGCGCAATGGATGTTTCCATTCGAAGATTTGACGACAAAAGTATAGAAGGGCAGAAACCAGGGGAAAAAGATGACTGCCTCATTCTTTGGACGGACGGGACATTTCGCAACAATTGTCCTAGAACATAAAAGGACTGTTACTACAGATTGGTATGTTAATCATTGTTTACTAGTCGTCTTGGAAAATGTTAGACAGCAGCGCCCAAGAAGCAGGATCCTCCTCCACCACGACAACGCTCCAGCTCTCTCCGGCTGACGGACTATCGAATATTTGTCTATGGAAGGTGTGGAGTAAGTGAATCATCCTCCTTACAGTCTCGACCACACCTTGCACCTTGTGACTTTTATTTATTTCCAAAAATAAAAGATAAACTTCGTTTTATGAACCCTGAAGATGCCGTGGCTGCGTTTGTAAATAAGAGTGGGCCCACAGCTTCAGTCAATAGTTCCATCGCATGCGACGGTGCTTAGAAAGGAACAGAGAGTAGAGAGTACGTCGAAAAGCAATAAAAATACTAACAGGCTTCTAGATCATTCCGTTTTTAGGTTTCCGTATCGCAAAAAGTAAAAAAAAGAACCCTTAAATGATAATATAATATAATATCTTGGGACGACTCACACACAGTCATCCGATCCCAAACTAGGCAGAGGCTGTGCTATGGCAACCAGACGACTGATAAACATACTTATATATTTCTAAATACATACATATTATAGACAAATTACACTTAGACACAGAACAAATCTGTATACCGGAGGTAAACTATCCTAAGTCCATTTTTTTCTAAATTCATTTTATAATGCCATTGTAACAATCTTTTATTGTNTAGCAGTCAGGGTCACTAACCACTCGACCAACCTCACTTATCCGTCTATCTATACGTGTGTCACCAATTTTATCATGGCGGTATAATGGGTAGGTACGGAACCCTCGGCGCACGAGTTCGACTCGCACTTGACCGTTTTTTTTATTTCTAAACTTTTAGTGTGATCCACGTACTTGGGTAAATAAAATTGGTGTAAAAACGAGAAGTAGGTACACATTTTACTCCTTTAATTAATTTGTCTGTTGTCAGACGTAGACATTTAAAAGTCCATGGTTCGATGAATATCTGAATTACAATAACTCCGGTTCATTTAGAAGACTGCGGACTTGTTAGTCTAGACAGCCACGGATCGTAGTTAATTTTAATTTACAAAATCTTGGTCTAATCAGATCTATTGGACTATCAGCGGCATGATATCGATTTTCTTAGCCAGACAGACCAATATTCATGGTACAACGCCAAGGATCACAGACGTGACGGTCATTACAACAATTCTATGCAAAACCATGAACAGCATTATCACCAAATAACCGAAGCTAATCTACAAAGGTCAATTTGCGATGAATTTCGTTTCAATTCGTTGCTGGCTTCCTTCATTGCCTGAAGGTCTTTCTTATTGTTTCTGTGACCACATCCTGTGCGTGACACGACGTATTATAGCGTGCAGTACCTGTGTCAGGCTTAGGTATCATTCTATGTCTAGAAAAACCAAAAAAAAAACTACCATAGATCAAAAATAAAAAAATATTTTAGATAGAACAAACTGAACAAATCAAATGTAGACAACTAGTAGCCAATAATAAGTTTAACTTAGTAGATACTTGAGTGGTCCGAAGGTCTCGCGTCGCAAGCGCGACTGCCGAGCGTGGAGTCCTGGGTTCGATTCCCAGGTTGGGCAAAAATTGTTGTTAAGTTTTTCCAATCGGAATTTCTTAGTGCTTGTAAGTTGGTGGTGTGACACCCCCGAGCCTCGGAAAGCACGTTAAGCCGTTGGTCCTGCGCCAAATTTCTCTCCAGTCGTGACGTGTTTCCGTCCCATCGGAATATGAGAGTAATGAAGAGTGCAGATATTTTTGCGCACACACTTGTGCACTATAATATGTCCCGCGCCGATGGCTAGTCTCGGTTGAGATTGGCCGCCATGGCTGAAATCGGTCAGGAGGACTATATATGTATACTTTAGTGGTACATACCCATTCATATGTCCCGATAGTCAATACCTACGCAGTTACCATATCCAGACGCATAGTATCTGGGTATGAAGCCCGCACCGCACACTTCTTATCCTGCAACTCTTGAAAGCCAGAATCAATTGTGGGTAACACAGAAAGCCCAGTAGAAAGCCTGCTGATCCATCATCATGCCTCCCCCAAAGGGAGGGTTTGCCATAATGGCCCATGTTTGGCAGGCGGGTTGGTGATCGCAGTGTAGCTGTTTCAATGCACAGAGAATGCTGCTGCCCATTCTCTGGTGAGTCCCCTAGTCGCCTCTTACGACACCCAGGGGAAGTGATGGAATGGTGCTATTCTTTTACGTCCGACACCATACAGTACCGACACCATGTATTTATACCTACTTATGGTCCTGCCTTTCGATTCTGTAAACTTAGGTGCGGTAAGCTTAAAGTTTGTATTCCACCTTGATAACACAATCCATTAAGATTGTCAGCCCACTTCAAGTTCACTTCATTTGAGTGTTGAGTGTGTTCACGGTGAGATTTTCACAGAATACCGCTACTGTTCTAAGCCATAGAGGGAAACGCTTAAAGGTAGGTACATGTTAATTTAATTTCCTTAGAAATTTAAGTAGTCTATAAAACGGCAATTAGCCTACGCCATTTGCTGAATGGAGTCACCCATTATGACAATCCTTTTAGGACTACAGTTTATATTATGAGTACTGCGGACCCAATTTACTAGTAAGGATTGAAACCTACAATATCGTGTTTACATTACCTTAAAAAGCCTTACCGCCAGCCCACCTGCACAACACATAATCATACGGAAGTGTGTTCCGATCATCGATCGTCTAGTTTTTGCATACTGAGGAGAGTAGGAGCGCGTGCGCGGTTCCCACGCGCGGTTTGCGCAATGCAATCTCGTTTTGTGTTGTGTGTGCAGGGTTCGTGTTCAAAATTTCGTACGGCAAGAGTTTTGGGGTCTAAGACTCCGCGCAAACGGGTCTCCGACAACAGCCACCGCTTGCTGTCGGACAAATTCCGCAACCCTGACAGAGGTGGTCGGTGGCTGCTACAAATGTTGGCATTTTCTACAGAGTCGCGAGTGAACGTTTGTGCAGCGCCTTAGGTATACCTATTTTAGACCGATAGCCATGAAAAGGTATAGTTTTAAAGAATCATTTATATGAAGAAATATTACAATACCAGCCTGTAACAATTTCGTAGTAGGGCAAAGGAATTTTATTTATATTATCCAGAAAAGGTATTAGGTAATCATGGTATCAAAAAATTGCTACTGGCTATAAATTGACTCAGGTTGGCTGTAACGAACTTTTTTTCTTACATTTATGGAACATGATGATGCAGGAAGACGTGGCTGTTCATCCTACCTAGGAAATTGTTTTTTCGTCACGATATTTTTTTTTTCATAATTTGGTCTTATCACCCGCCGCGCTGCCGCTATTGCAGCGTGCCATAAAATAGCTGCCACAATGGAAACACTCCTTAACGGGAGTATTACAAAGATGACATTTATAATTCTAACCGCATCGAACCGTCTGCGATCCGAATAAAAGCGAAATCACTTAATACCATTTACAGTAAAGTTTTATTAGCAGATAAAAGAAATCCGCGGTGAGATCCGACGCTAAATAGAACAGAGATAACGTCGTGAATACTGATTGCGATTAGTTGGATAAATCCTGTGAGTCATACGCTTTCACCGTCTCACGCAACTTACGCGCTAATCCGTGCGTAAGAGAATAGATGCCTTTATTTTGTGATTCAATTGAAGAGGATTTTGTTTCGTCATTCTTAAATTACGGAGATGTCTTTGTAAATCATCTTGTTGCTTCATAGTTTCACAAAATGACAACTGATCTTTAAAATAGAACACAGTAAAATTACAGCACAGGTAAAGGGAAAATTCCGAAAAATAAAAAAATTGAAAATTAAGGTAAATTTTGGTACTTACAAGCTTTCGCGAAAATCTAAATTTGCCCATCTTTTTATCTTGACTCAGAACCTTGATTTCTATACAGCTAATAGGGACTATAGACCTCAATATCTGGTACAAATTTCAAATTGCTAGGTCCACCCGTTTCTGTGAAAATCGATGGTGACACACGGACAGACAGACAGACGGACAAGAGAGTGATCTTATAAGGGTTCCTTTTTACCTTTTGAGGTACGGAACCCTAAAATAGAACAAAAATGTAACATAACACACAACAGCATAATGCATGTGTGCATTATGCTGAGCGATAGCCGTTTGCGCGAATGTAATGCTTCCTTCAATAACTTTTGTAATTTTGATTAGATATTTTTTTTGGTATGCATCATGCTTGGCGCAAATAAGCTCTTTTTCTTTCTTTCTTTCTATGAAAATAATACAGTAAAATTATGCTGAGCGTGCCCACACCGAAAGGCTTACCATCTCAGCATTTGCTTTGAAGAAAATAATGTGCTAGTATTTCTGTCCAAAAGACCAGCACATTTATTGCGCGTTTTTTCATGTTATAAATACATGTTTATCTTTTTCGCTATATTACTCAGAATGAACAGAGGTGGTTTCTATAAGCTGACGGTCAACCAGTCCCTTCCAATATTAGAGCGGATACCGGAGGGTGCAACGAATATAGTGGGAACCTTTAATCCAATCCACAGTTATTGCGATCGGTCACCTTTAGATTGACCAGTTATGCGCAAAGTTTTAGTAAAAGTAGAGCTCCTTGTGCCCAAAAAGACCGCTACCACCAAGACAAGCTGAGCAAGGAATAGTACCTACTATTTTCAGGTGTTTATCTTGCCATTATGGCCGCATCATCAAGATTATCCCAACATGCCCGCGACATACGCGCAAATCCCGTTTTCCCCGTTCCCGTATAGCCTATTGCCTTCCTCATTGATGTGGCTATAATTTAAACACAAAGAATTTTCCAAATCTGACTGGTAGTTTCAGAGATTAGCGTGTTCAAACAATCGAAACTCTTCAGCTTTGTTATATTAATATACAAGGTGGAGACGACAACACGAAATTCAAACAAAACACTGGCAATACTAGTTCATACGAATATGTTGTTTTTTATCACAGATTTGATGTCACTAACTGCAACAGACTGCTTGGAATATTTCGTCAGAATAGTATCCTTGATTGGTTACAGTTTTTTCGACGTTGTAGGTAATTGGAAAGTTTATTTTTAATATCGGTGACAGGATTTATAATAGTTTCAAAATATTCCTATGTTGTTAGTGTTTTAATTTTTTTCGTTTCGATATCTCTACATTGTAGATAGTTTATATTTAGATTATTCCTCAAAATTAAACACTTGGTTTTTGCTGTCATCATCGCAATTTTTTTTACTAAATATGGGTTTGCTCTGGATTCTAGTCTAGGTCATAGATAACAGAGACAAAGTCGAAGATGGAGCGAGCTTACCCAGAAGAAGCTTACCCAGAAGACGCTTACCCTGTTCACTCTAATTTTGAAGAGATTAGGGTTGTATGCGTTCGGAAACACAGACGCCACAGACCATTTTCATAACAAATAAACTACGTTCACTGCTGGATAACATAAGTCTTCGATCAAGCGTCACCACATCGGCCAGCTCTATACTTCTTGCAACCAGCGCGACTTCCGCGGTCCTTGTCAGGTCAACGGCCCATCTTTCGAGAGCCCACGTGCTTGATATCGCAGTTTTCATACTTACGTCACCAATGAATTAACTACAAACAGTTCTCATACTGAGTTATGTCAGTTGTAAAATTGTAATAGATTGCATTATCCAACACAATAAACTTCTATAAGCACTAATAAATCTTCACTTCAAATGTTTACACTGCAACATTGTTGCCAATATATATTTTCCTACACAAGTACATTAACGGTCCACTTCCTCAAAGGACACTTTCTCCCAGTCTGTCACATAACTAAACTAAATAGTGTGTTGTCAACCGTAATAGTACTAACACTTATATCAATAGTTTAACATCTGTGTAAATAAGGGTTTCTTTGTTTTCCGGGAGTTTCCTTGTGTATCTGTTGCATTTTCCTCATGAATGGCTGGTGGAACTGTGACAGGTAAATCTTCACGGCTATGGGTTTTTGATCATTTACGCATGTTCTTACACAAGGGATGAGCTGATAATCATCACCCTTCTGCACACCCTCACTATGATGCCCAATTTCTCACAGAGAAAATTATTAATTCAGCTTGTATGTAGCCTCGCCTTTCAGTCAATATACTACACCTGAAAGCCGATTTTCAAGCGCTCAAATTTCACGCGGAAGCTGGATCAATATTATCATCAGGGTGATAGAGGGGGGGTCTGTATGTATGCTTTTGCGGTTGTACAACGACATGCTTTGCTTTGCTTTGCTTGGTAGTATAGATGCAGGCCTACCTTCCTGTCTCCTTCAGAGATGGGAAGGAGGCGTGGTCTTGAGGGAGAGCGCAACGGTCGTGCAGATCCTCAAGGCAAGTCCGGTGGATACACCTTCCCGAGGTTGCCACCCTGTTATTGGTCTAATTCCATATGAAATAGATGTAACTGAAACCACCGGGCGGTTTTCCTCTCCTAACCATAACCCCCCTGTGACGAGGGGGTTGCGGACTCGGCCGTCACTAAATAAGCTGATGACGAGTAGGAGAACAGAGTCACCTGCGCTAGGACCTGCGCAGTCGAGCGCCGTAAGCGGGGATGAAGGAGTCCTGGGGGGTTGAGCCAATCGGCACTGGTGGTAATGTGTCCGTGAGGCAACACGCCCCCTTTGGTCTGGATTTCAAGTGAAACGGTGGCCTTACCCTTTAGCCAGGGGTAGGGAAATGGCCACAGTGTCCCGTCAGAGGGTCACAGGCGAGGTGCGTGGGGTCCGTTGAGGTCGCCCTCGGGAGGCCGAAGCGGTAGGTAAAGGCCATGCTGAAGGTGTAAGTGAGGGTTGATCAGTCCGTGGGGGTAGGCCTTTCGACCTTCCGCGCCAGCCCGATCAAGCACCCGATGTCGCGCTGTAAACCAGCCTTGCGCACCTATATCTCTCTGGTAATCCTAACGTTCGCACTCACAGTAGTGCGACGTTCCCAGGTGCGGGCTCCATGGAGGGTGGGAGCCAGGGAGATGAAATAAAAGATTCAAATAAGTATGGACGAATTGAGGCCTATTACTTCAACCGCAGGAGTGGAGTCGGCGAAAGCTGGCAAAACTCCCAAGCGAGGTGCCCCTGGCACTTCGCTCGCCCCTGGAGGTCCTGCAGCTAACGCCGCAGGCCCCAGCGCGGGCGCCGGTCCGGCTGTGGCGAAAACCACAGCTAAGACCAAAAAGTCCCTTAACATGCAAAGGGTATCGGCGCTGCCTGGGACCAGTACCGATCCCTTCAAACACAAGGCGAAAACGGCGACGGCTAACACCACTGCCGGAAGTAGCCTTCCCAAGCACCCTCCTCCTCCTCCTGTGGCTCCTCAAGCCACATCCCACGAGGCAACCGCAACCGGGCAAACGGGAACGGTCTGCAGCACCGAGGACGTCTTTGCAAGCGCCTGGCAGGTGCCAATCCGTAAAGGAAAAAAAGGGAAGGGTAAAAATCTAACTCCACAAGCCCATTGCTCTTGTTCTGACCCTTCAGGTCAAAACGCTCCTACCAGCCAGGGTAAAAGGAGGGAAAGGCAGACGCGCAAGGAGCGGCGTCATGAACGCAGACGGGGAGGCAAAGGGAAGGCCTCCCAACGCAAGCAGGGTACCGCCACTAGCAAGGTCAACACGACCAAGCAAGGTAAGCTGAGCTTCTCAGAAGGGAAGCGGTCGCAGGCTGAGGCCGGCACTAGCCGACCGACGCCCTGTCAACCGCCAACCAAATCCGCAGGAGTTCCGGCCGAGGTGGCTACCACGACACAGCAACCCAACGGGAACGATCAGGCTGCGGCCAAGCGGGCTCTCAACGAGACTTTATCACCTCGTGGAGAGCACAAGCGGCCGCGGCTTGACCAGTCCCAGCGGGTTGCCAACAGAAGCTACGCCCAAGCTGCGAGTGCGTCCCTGAACGTCGCGATAACCTGCGACCGGAGGGGGATCATCAGCCAGGGAGTATCAGACCAGGTCGTGGCTGCCATACAGAGGCAGATCATCACGGAGGCCTGCTCCCCTATGCAGGACACACCGGGGCCGACCTTCAACGCGAAGCCGCTGTTCGCTGGAGGTGTCCTCAAACTGTGGTGCGGAAACGACCACACGCTAGAGTGGCTGAAGAAGACAGTCTCCGGTCTGGCTCTCCCGGCTAACACCTCGTTAGTCGTCAAGAGTCAGTCGGAGATTCAGAAGCGGGTGCGTTGCGGCATCGCTATCCCCGACGACCAAGGAGTCTACGAGGACTCGACCTTTATTGGACGAGCCCTCTGTTACCAGAACCCATGGATCGACGTCAAAAGGTGGGTGGTGCTGCACGCCGAGAAGCAGAGGGCATGCTGGTTCGTGGTGCTGGGTATCCCCGAGGACCAGGTTCCGACCCTGTTGAGCTCCGAACGCCGACTCTCAATTGGTCTGGGATCGGTGTACGTGAAGTTCCAGGGTCCGAATGGCAGGTTCGTCGACGTCCCTCGGGGTTGGGACCCGACTACGGGACAGCAGCAGGAAGCAGGGGAGACCATCCCCCAACCAAACAACCCGGAAGCAACAGTGGCTGACCCTGCTGAAATAGCAGTGTCGGCTGCCCCTGCCGCCGCCGTGGGTGCCATCCCTTCATCGGGTGGGGAGCTGGACGACGTTACGTTGTCCCCGGCTTCCGGCCTGCTGGAGGATGGCTTCGACGAGGGCGACATGTTTGCCGGGCTGCGTCTAGAGGGTGACGAGGAGGGCCTCGCCTGCGATGGCGTCCCTTTCGTCGGCCTGTAGAGTCGTGCAGGCAAACCTCCACCACAGCCAGACTGCAACGGCTCAATTGAGGAAGTGGCTGGAGGTGCAACACACGGCCATCGCCCTCATCCAAGAGCCGTGGATTAGGGGTGGCCAAATACGAGGACTATCCAACCTTAACGGTAAGCTCCTTGTTACTACGGACCAGGATCACCCTAGATCGTGTATCTATGTCACAGGTAACTTTAAAGCACAGCTCTTAAACGACTTCTGTTGCAGAGATGTCTCTGCAGCTAGGCTGAACATACAGCGTGGCGACAAAGTCATGGCGATCGTCTTCGCCTCGGTCTATATGCCTGAGGCGGAGGAACCGCCCCCTCACGACCTTGTCCGTCTCGTCACCCAGTGTGAAAGCAGCGGAGATGAGGTTGTCATCGGGACCGACGCCAATGCACACCACCCGCTGTGGGGGATGGACACGCAAAATGAAAGGGGTAAGGCATTAGTTGAATACCTATTCACAACTAACTTATCCCTACTAAATACAGGCTCTGAACCAACTTTCGTAACGAGACGCAGTCGTACTATTATTGACCTCACTCTCGCAACGGTAGGCGTTTCAGAAATTATAACTGGGTGGCAGGTCTCTGACGAGACTTCCTGCTCAGACCACAGGTGGATCCGCTTCGACATCCAGGTCGGTATACCACCTAAACAACCTCGGCGGAATCCGCGCAATACGGATTTAGCGGCATACAAACGCGGCCTTGATTCAAGACTTGCGCCACTAAGCGATTCGATGACTCTTGCGGACACGACACAGATCGACGCGAGAGTAACACAGCTCACCGAATCACTGATAAACAGCTACCAGACCGCGTGCCCGGAAACGACTCCGCGCGAAACACCGGGAAAACAACCCTGGTGGGGCGCGGAACTTGAGCGCAAACGCGGTAAGGTAAGAAAGGCTCTTAACAGAGCCATGAATACATATAGAGATGAGGACTGGGACGCTTACTACGCGGCCAAATCCAGCTATAAGAAATGCATCAGATCCAGAAGTACTACTGGATGGCGAAAATTCTGTGGTAACATTGAATCGTGTCAACAAGCAAACAGGGTAAGGAAATTACTGGCACAACAGAACACACCCGAGGTCGCCACGCTCCGGAAACCCGATAACACGCTGACCACGTCACCTGAAGAAGCGAAACGTGTCCTATTAGAAACACACTTCCCAGGAAGCGTATTCGCGCAGGTAACCGAATGGCTAGACGTTATACAAGCACCAGCAGAAGTTGATTGGTATTATGCAGAGAGGATGATCACGCTGGAAAAAATCCAGTGGGCCATCCGAAGCTTCCAACCTTTCAAGGCACCAGGTCCTGATGGAGTGTTTCCTGCCTTACTGCAGTGGGGCGGGACTTCTGTTGCAACAAGACTGGTGCCTTTAATGAGGGCGTGCCTGGCTTTTAGATACGTGCCTAAGGGATGGAGGGAAGTGAAAGTCATTTTCATTCCAAAGCCAGGTAAGAGTGACTATACAAACGCCAAATCCTATCGACCAATCAGTCTGACCTCCTTCTTGCTAAAGACAATGGAAAGACTGTGCGAAAGAGAACTACGAGATGGCGCTTTAAAAACATTACCACTGCATGGTAACCAACACGCATACAGCTCAGGTAAGTCGACAGAGTCTGCTCTTCACCTGGTGGTGAGCCAAATAGAGGACGCGATCCACCAGAAAGGCTCCTGTCTGGGCACTTTCATAGACATCGAAGGAGCCTTCGACAAAACAAACTTCTCCAGCATTAGTGCCGCCCTCTCCAAGCACGGAGTAGAACAGGTATTAAATGACTGGATTACTAATATGTTAAGTAAGCGAGTAGTTCGACTAGAGGAAGAGCAGCAGTTGGCCTTAATAGCCAGGGGCTGCCCGCAGGGAGGAGTGCTCTCCCCTCTTCTGTGGAATCTGGTGATAAATGACCTTATCACCAAACTCAACGCACATCGGTACTATACAATAGGCTATGCAGATGACCTCGCAATCCTGGTGCCTGGGAAGGTGACTGGTACGATTTGCAACCTAACGCAGCAAGCACTACGCATCGTGGAGAGATGGTGCGGAGAATATGATCTATCAGTAAACCCCACTAAAACTGAATTAGTCATATTCACACAAAAGCGAGTTCTAGGCCACTACCGCCTACCTAAACTATTTAACACTGAACTCCAGTTATCTAACGAGGTTAAGTACCTGGGGGTCATCCTAGACAGTAAGTTAAAATGGAGCAATCATCTAGACTACAAACTAAACAGGGCATGCATCACCTTCTGGCAATGCAAGAAAATGATAGGTAAGAAGTGGGGCCTATCTCCCAAAATAATACTATGGCTATACAGCGCAGTAATTCGGCCCATGATCACCTACGGGGCCGTGGTGTGGTGGACCCGCACAAAGCTAGGTACAGCCGTAAACAAACTTCAGCGCATGCAAAGGCTAGCCTGCATGGCAACGACGGGCTGCATGAGGACTACTCCGACTGCGGCGCTGGAAGCCATACTGGGACTCCCTCCGCTCCACCTGTTCATACAACAGGAAGCGACGATGGCAGCAGTCCGTCTTAAAACACTGGATCTCTGGGGTAAGAGAGTAACACAACACACCGCTCTGCTCGAGGAGCTCAATAACGAACTCCCCATAACAAAAGCAATAAATGACCGGATACCCAAGCAATTTATCTTTGATAAAAAATACAAAATCCAATTGCATGAAGATCACCGCTGCGAAGGGCTGTGCCCCACAGAGCTGCGGGTCTTCACCGATGGATCAAAAACAGGTACTGGCACGGGTGCGGGAATCTTCTCAGAGGATCTCAACATTCATATAGCCACACCATTGGGGGTCCACAACACAGTATTTCAAGCTGAGTGCATGGGCATTTCCCTGGCGACTTCAGCCATCATAAACAGGGAAGTTAGGGACCACTCAATACGCATACTCTCGGACAGCATGGCCGTCCTGCAAGCTCTGAACAGTCACACAGTTAACTCTGGTCTGATTCTCGAGTGTCACCAACGTCTCAACCAGGTTGGTAGATACAACAAGGTAACCATACAATGGATCAAAGGACACAGCGAATCCCGAGGCAACGATGCAGCGGACGAACTCGCCAGAAGGGGGTCGAGTATGATGACGATAGGACCTGAACCTATTGTACCACTCCCCTTCGGTCACCTACGCAATCTGGTAAGAAAACGTACTAATGATAAACATCACAAGCTATGGATTGACCATACTGAGTGCAGGCAGGCCAAAGAGGCACTTCCCTCTATTGATGGCCGTTTCACGAAAAAAGCCCTAAGACTTACTAAACAGCAGTTGCGTACAGTCACAGCCGTCACAACTGGCCATGGGTCTTTTAATAAACACCTCTATGTCATAGGAGTCACCGACAGCCCACTTTGCAGAGCCTGCATGGAGGAGGACGAGACAGCAGCACACCTGCTACTAAGCTGCCCGGTAGTCGCTGATTACAGGGCTAAGTACTTCGGTAACCCAGGTACCCTTTGCGAGATAGTTAGTAACACCAAGGCGTTGCTGGCCTTCCTTGGGGAGCTGGGGTGGATCGAATGACACGTTTGTCCCACCTGCACGCAAAATACGCGCTTAGTCGTGGAGTTGCGGAAACCAGCCCGAGTTACATACATACATACATACAGGGTGATAGAGGACATCAATACCTATTGATATTATAAGTGTTATACATTGTTCTTTTTGCAGATCACTAGCCATTTCGAATTGTTATGAGTCGAACCATTGGCTTCGAATGGACGATCTTATCGCCATTCATCAGCCTTAATAAAATTGTGACTTTGTCATTTTAATTTTTTTGAATCGTCGAACATGATTTTTAAGATCTATATAGGGCGGGTTTCTGAATTGAGTGTTATGAGGTAAAAACGTCTCAAACCTCAAAATGGTTGAGCTGAATGGTTCTGATGCACGCGTCATGTTCGTTAATTGGCGCCATCAGTGGAGACTAGTCATCTCTTAGTTGCCACTGGCTTATTTTAATATTTGATGAAAAATGTAGTTTTAGTATTCATCAAAATCGGGCTCGAGACTACGTTCAGTGTCTTTCGATATTCCTCATAATTTCGGATTTGGCCATCCACGCAACTTTAAAAATTCAGCTTGTATAATGTTCCGGACCATCTTAATTGGAACCTTGATGCTGCTATCCTTCTAGTCAAGATATTCATACAGCTGAGTAGTGAATGCGAATCCCAATTATCGCTCTACTCTAAGAAATCACTCTCACATAAGGAATTCGAAGATCGAGGTCAAAATAACACCATATAAAGATTAACAATAGAATTCCTTTCTCATAATTTCGTCTTCACACCAATCATTATATTAGAAACAAATTCTCCACATTACGAAACTTTAAGCTCATAATAACATCTTCTAAATCAGTCACATTGATTTTTTAACCTTATGAAAAAGAACATAAGGTTTAAATCAATTTATACAATTTAATATACATGGTCACTTTAATCATATAAAATGCGATCACAGCGCGATTTATTGAGCGATCACCCAAACCTGTCCACTTTTCTCCTAACCATACCTCTGCCCTGCTCTCTCATATAACATGTGTGGGTGTGTGAATGGGATAGACACGATAAGCTAACTGGAGGACAATAATGCCAGCGGAATATTGCTTTCTTTGCCTTGTAAGTAGGTTGCTTTGGTTATGTCAGGTGTAAAATTGAGTAGAGATGTGTAAGTGTGACTGGTATTGTTTTGGTGTGACAACAATTTTTATTGCAATTTTTACATTTTCTTTCAGGATTGTAGTAGTATGGGTGAGCCGCAAAAAGCTGGATAAGTCATACGGAAATGCAAACTAATATTATAAATTTTGCTGGGGAGTTTGTTGCGCCACTTCTTCTTCCCAGCTATAACACTAGGAAGTGGCGACGGGCGGGCGTTTTTGGGGACTGTCTTTATGTAGAACTTTGACGTTCAAAAAGTGCTGGCACTCAGCCTAATTTGAATAAATGACTTTTGATTTTGATTTTGAATGTGAAAGTAACTCTGTCTGCCTTATTTACCATTACCCGGTTTTACGGCTTTAGATGAAACTTGGAACACGGGATAAATACATTGGATACTTTTTATCCCGGGAGCATTTTCCCTTGAGATGATTTCCGAAAGCCGCTGTAACTTATTGGGTGCCTTTTAACAGCATCCCTGACTCAGGTTTTACGGAAAATCAAACACTTACCTAGCTTTTTTCCCCGCAGGTGAAAAACTGGAAAATTTAATATTATTTATGGATTATTTTTTTAGTTTTCACACCAACGTCTTGTATCCTTTAGCACATGTACAGCAGTTTCAGGTGCCTTCCCCGCAAAAGAAGCCTGAACAACTCTATAAACATCAAGAAAAACAAGTAAACTACACCACGATCTCGTATATCACGACAAATCTATCGAATGGCCTTTGCCTATTATAAAATAGTCCCTCTATCACCTCTATAAACTTCCTCTCACTTGATTATGCGACGTCTATTAGCACATTGTACCGGCCGGCCAGCTGACTAGTAAGCGACGCGACGCGACGCAGTACGCACGCGTTAGACGTACGTAGCGTTACGCTTTCGGCGCGTCGAGCGCATTGTCATGCACGTAAAATATTGCGTGCGAAAATATTTATGTACGAATTTTGTGTTGTGTTTTTGAAGTGCTGTTTTTAGATAAATTGTTGTGTGTGATTCGGAGAAACAGGTAGGTTCTATGTGATTTTTACTTGAAAGTCTTTTTCTAATCAATATTTATTCGCTGATATGTTTTTTTTTTCTTTGTAAATATTTTTGGGCTTCAAATTAAAAATGTACACCTTGACATATTGTCTGAAAGGCCTGATGTTTTGGGCATTGTTTTAAAACTAGAACTGTATATAAATCGTCAGGGTTATGTCTAGTTGATGTGTAATATGATCCTAAATAGAAGGATTTATCAAAAGTCTTTGGCTAAATACATATAATGAGATCCAATGTTTGTCTGATAATTTACTAATCCTATAATTAACGTATTTAGACATTAACGTAAAATCAAAATTCCCGGATTAATACGTTACTTCATTTACATTTTACTTATTAGAAAAAATCTATTGGTGGATCTTAATACAATAAATTAGAGCCAAAAAATGCATATTCTTGATTTAATAAATTCATCATAATTACCTATTACCTATGTATATAATTAATTACCTATGTCCTATAGACCAAAATCTTTCAAATATTATATTGCTGCTGATGCAACTTATATCATCTTCTATTACTTAAAAACTTTCATTTTCATTCGATACTTCATATTATGTGTTGACGGAAGAGTTAAGTTGTACTAGTCGATTCATTCAAAAGACTTCGTTCATTAATCATCGTTACCTCCATCCAAATCTCCGCCCACAAGACGAAAATGATTCACCCAAGCCAAATAAAGAAGCTAAAATTGATACTAATGAACCTTTGGTACACCAAACAATAAATAAAATTACGGTTAAATCTAATATAAATATACAACATGACCATGCATCTCTAAATTAGCATTTATCACGATGCGAGGGACATTATACAGTTCTTTCAAAATGAAGAGAAGATTATTATCATCATTTTCGCTTATCAAGTTGTACTATAGTGTTCATGTTCGTTTTGCAGCGTTACATATTTATACAACACTGGCTTTTGCCTGCGACTTTGTTCGCGCATAATTATCCCGTTTTTTCCCGGTCTCGTAGAAACTTCGGGAAATCCTCTTTGTGCTCCCTTACACACCCCAAGGAACCTAGATGCCAAATTTAAGCTTTCGACGACTAGCAGTTTCGGATGTGTGTTGTCTGTCAGTCACTTTCAATGAGGCAATATAAAAGGCGATGTTTATCGTCCCTTATCATTATCCTTATTTATTTGGGGTTGGCATATCTTCTTCCATGCTTCTCTAACGGCCGGTCTCAATAAGATATCTACCTTTAACCAACTGTCAAATTAGGTACCAACAGTAGCTGAAACGTCATGTTACAAAGGCAAAAATGACGTTTCAGCTACTGTTGGTAGCTAATTTTCAGTTGGTTAAAGGTAGATACGTTATTGAAACGGGCCGTAAGTCGTTATCTCAGGAATCCTACTTAAACATATCATCCTACACACAGTCGACCCATCGCTCTTTGAACCCTGAAATTCACTTCCCTTTGAGCATCTTATTCTAACACCACTGTTATTAAAACTGTCGAATAAAATATGTTGAGGAAACCAGCATAATAATCATAGAACACAGTTCTATCAACTGTGACATCCACTAACCCACGCTGAGCCCATTTGAGACAGCATTTTTTTTCTGGATAGGAAATCATCAAATGACTTCTCCTGTTCTGGGCGGAGTGGGAGGGAGTGCAAGACTAGTCTTACTGACTAAAACCCACCCGTGTTCCTCCAAAAGCCATTTGCGTTCCAGGGCCGCGGTATCTCTTTCGAACAATAATAATAAAAATAATAATTCTTTATTATCAGGCAACTAAGGCCTAAAAAAAAATTAAGTAATACATACTAATCTTGCTTCCACAAAATATAATTCCGCAACATTTAAGCCAGCTCTCTCTCTACTTTATCCAACCAAGAAAAGCCATTGTGTTCTAAGTAAATGTGTCCGCTCGAATCAATCAAATTTACAGTTATAGCTCGTTATAAATTGATATAATTCAAGGGTTTTTTCGCCAAGGCACCCGAGTCGAATGGAGTTCCTCCAAACGGACTAAAAATAATAGATGAGAGACAGTTATACGAATATTTAAAGCTTTTAAACGATAATTAAGAATCCAGTAGCCAAATTGCAATACCAACGAACCATTTCATGAAATAATCCTTTAATTACAATTCCCACGGTAATTATTTATCTAAGAAACAGATTTCAGCATCCTTGTCCGAATAATTAGTTATTCAAATGTTGTAAATGATTATACGTGAGGTATCTTGATAGTAAACGTTATGATGGCTAATTTGTCAGAATTAGTGATATAATATGAGAGATTGCGAATCTTGTGGCGCCTACAGCGAGCCTCGTAATGGTGGTAATTTGTCGATAATAACATAACTGTCGATTGACAGCTTATGAACTAGAATTTCCCGCGGCTTTTATCCCGTGTCCTATTCTACAGGAGCTATGCTACACTCAGCAGTATTGTAGTTTCCCTATAAGTAAAATCATTTTCGTTTTCGTAATCGGTTCTGGGCTTCGAGTAACTCCAAAGATTCTTCTTAAAATATAAACCAATTTCACTTCTGAATTATATTACTTTAGATCTGAGATTTTTCAGATTCCGACATATTAAAACAAAATGAACGTTCCGCAAAAACGACAAAGTAAAGTGTGCAAGCATGTTTATATAAAAGACATCAACGCGCCAGCCACTGCTTTGCGAATAATTTAATAATTTTATTTGCGCATTCATTTCATTATTTCTTAATTAAGCCAATTATGTTCCACAGCAGTTTTTCTAATTTAAGGAACTGTATAAAATAATTAATAATAATAAGTGGAGTTGAATGAATTTAATAAATACCTTAACAAGTTATGGGGAAATAAATTTAATATGTATTGGTATTTCACAGAAAAGTGGTCTTGTTTTGATCGATTTGCGGACATTTCTTGGATACCAGTATTATTTTGTTTGAATCAGTTATTTAATTAAGTTCCGTTTGAGTCAATTAGCTGTACCGATTGTACGTCACCAATGTCAATTAGTGGCACATTTCCATTACATTCACTAAACAGGAACCCTATGGAGTGATTAAAAAGAGATTTTTACTATTTACAGTATTTACTACATAAAGTGTTAACCCAAAAAGTGGTAAATTGTGAGTCGCAATCGCATACGAAGGGTTCCGTATCATAAACCCAAAAAACGTTTTGGGTCCTTTTTTATTTTTTAGTATGTTGTTATATACAATTACACACTCAGTGAAAATTTCAACAGTCTATCTATTACGGTTCATGAAATACATCATCGCGGAGACTTAGTAACAGCGTCCCGTTAGTCCTGGCTTCGATCCCCAGGTCGGGCAAAAGCATTAGGAATATTTCAGTAACAGCCCGGAGATTCGAAGTCGGTGGTGTGACAGCCCCGTGCCTCGGAAAGCCGTTGGTGCTGCGCTCTGGCGCAGCACCAACGGCTTTCCACCACCAGCTCCAGACACCAGCTCACCAGTAGTTTCGAATTGCCGTCCCAATTTTGGGAACAGAGAGAGCACCTGAGTTTGCGCGCACACACTTGTGTACTATAATATCTTCCTCGTACTAGGCTAGGCTCCGTTGAGATTGGCCACCGTGATCGAAACACGTTCGGGAAGATTATTACATAGTCCTTTTTTTAGATGGGAAATCATCAAATTACTCCTTCTGCTCCGCCCAGAGTGGAAGGGAGTGTCAGACTCTTACTGACTAAAACCCACCCGTGTTCCTCCTAATGGTCTAATGGCGCGGTAACTATTTCGAACAAATTTCGCAATCCTAGCGGGCCGCGTCCATTATGCTGACATATTTTTGAGGTTCGCGTGGTAAATGAGGCGCCGTCGACCCTGGCTTTGTTCTTATCGAACGGCAAGCCACTCGTCGATAGCATTATTGCTTCGCAGAAGGAGGTGACTGCTTCCCATACCTCCTCGCTTCGGACCATGGATTGAATCAGGGCCGGACGCCAGAGATCGCCGCCGCCGATCGCATCGAGGAGGACACGGCGATGCTCCGCCCAAGCAGGCCAGACCTCCATATTACAGTCTGGCCCCTAGGTCCTTTAGTGTCCACCCACTTTTCATCCGTTACATTTATGGAAAGAAATATCTTGCATTCTATTCCTAGACCTCGTATATTGAAACGGTATCACGAAGTAACAGCAGTAGTTTGTTTATTGATGACAGTAACGAGGTAACGAGCCACGATCGGCCTTTCACACTCGATCGAGAATAGATTGTGGCGACCCGACCGAACCCGTGGCATTTCCCTGTACTATCAACCGCGTTAAGGAAAACACTAGGACTACGAAGATCGACCTTATTGCTACGGAATGAAGTCGAACTCTCAATCTTTGGGCAAGTCGACCAATCCTCTCCCCGCTATCTTCGCCTGGGTCTGCCACATTTTCTAGACATCTTCCCATTCAGCCCATGAACCGTTCGACATGCGGCAGAAGTGTCCCGTTCAAGCTAATTTTTGTCAGGCTGCTTTTTGTACCGGAGGGAAGGACAGTGGGACAACCCGGAATTTAAAAAAAATGTCTTATTGTTAGTGTGCTGTTGACTGTACTAGGCGAAATAGCCTATTGTTTTGGGTAATGGCTTGTATTGACTACTTTTGAATTGTGGTTTATGTTATTTGGGACTCCTTGTTCAAATTTGTATTTCTGTGATAAAACGGTAGGCAAGTGTTGGAGAATTCGTCACAATGTAAACTCATAAAGGAATGAAATGAAGATGTTAAATCGTTTGTAAGGGATATAATTTTAACTTGAATATTACGAAAAACAATAATCGACACTTCACGATTACTTCTGAAGATCACGAAATAAAAGACTTTAATCCACAATTTTACATTTTCCTTAAAATCAAGTATTTATTTTCATACAGGTTTACAGAGCATCAATGCAAGATGCCTAATATGTAGGAAGGAGGTTTCCAAAACGAACATGTGAATGTAGGGAAAGGCTTCATTAAGTTATTTTAATTGGATCAATGGGTCATTCTTACTTTAATATTTACTGAGGCAGCAGCGGAATTGCAAAGGGTATTTTTTTTATTTGAGATGTGTTTGCTCTTGACTCTAGTCTAGGTCATAGATGACAGAGACAAAGTCGACGATGGAGCGAGCTTACCCAGAAGAAGCCTGTTCACTCTAATTTTAAAGAGATTAGGGTTTTGTAGGGGGGCATTTTTGCTCTGTTCTAGTTAGAATGGAGTTTAACATGAAGGTTAAAAATATTAGAAATGGGAGAAGGCTGCCTTTGCTCCGCAGTGGCAAGAAGTAGGATAAATAAAAGATTAAAAAATTAGCTATGTCAAATCACGCCACAAATGAAGTGACCTGTGGAAGGCGTACGAAGGGCCGAAACCAACTTGCAGAGGCCCCTTTATGCACTTAAAATGGAAGGAGGTACCGACCAACCATTTTCCCCGTAGGACAACCCGCGTTTGGTGCAGGACTATAGCACGATATTGAAACAAAAATGCTCTGGGTGGTTTGTTGAGTAGATAACAACAATAAAGAGGAGATAATAACTTGCTTTTTTAACGTCTCTTGCATGCGAACAATGTATTGTGTATGTATTATGCTCATTTTTATGTAAATAAATGATCATCTTATCTTTTCTTGCCAAATTTAGTGATTGGTTCTTTTGATTTTAAATTGCTAATTTTAAAAAAGTATCTGGGTGACCTTTTTTAGATCGATTATATACCCCATGCATAAATTTCATGAAAATCGTTGGAGCCGTTTCCGAGATTCAGAATATATATATATACATATATACAATAATTGCTCGTTTAAAGGTATTAGATACCTTTCATTAGCTGTCATCTAGCCAGTTTTTCGTCTTCTAAAGTAAATTAAACACCAAAAGACGATGTACTATTAAATAATTTAATAGCAGGTTTCTATCACTAAAACCTCGTGAATGTCCGCTATAACAATAACAACTTGCTAACTCATCGTTTACCAACATTGCATTAACTGGTTCCCCTCTGGTGATTCGCATTTAATAAGCGCTTACAGTCAGACCATCAAAGGAAATTAAACTAGATACTGTATTATTATTTCGTACTAATCTAAGGTTCAAACATTGGTCAGGTACATTGTTATGCAGTTTTATTTTTCAATGACCAGCAAATTTTTTTCTGGGCATCAGCTGGTATTTATTTAAAAATAGAGGCGGACTTACTGGTATTCTCTACCAGTCAAATTTTGGGTGATGAAGAGAAAAATGGTAGGTGCAATATGGAGAATAAAATATAATATAATTTATTTAAATACAAACATTAATATACAAGGTGGAGACGACGATACGACAATAAATCAAAACACGGGCAAATCTAGTTCATTCGAATATTTTGTCTTTTATCACAGATTTGATTGAACTGCAACAGACTGCTTGGAATATTTCGTCAGAATAGTAGTCACTATCCTTGACGAGTTTGAGTTTTTTTGAGGTTTTATGTAATTGGAAAGTTTTTTTTTTAATTTCGGTGACAGGATTTAGAATGGTTTCAAAATATTCAGTGTTTTCATTTATTGTCATATCGATTTTTATACTCGAATCAACAAAATAAAAATACGAATATCCTTAAACAATTAGTACAAATAGATAATTGGAAAACGTTAGCGCTGTGATGATAATGTGTTCGCGAACTATAACTTTGAAGGTTAATCGGTTGGTAGCCATCCTGATCTCCTGGGGGAACGCATTCCATAGATAAATAGACTGAACGAAGAAAGAAGAGTGAATAAATTCAGTACGGTGAGTGGGACATGCAGGAGGTGGTTATTTCGATTTTGGTTAGTGAGGGGCTAGATAACTGGGGGAGTTAGGAGAGTCAAGAAATGAAAACAAGGTAGTCAGTGCCTTAGCTCTCTGCACTCGCGTATAGTCAACCACTTTAGAAGCGACCGATGCGCAGAGACATGGCCATATTTACGCAGATTCAAAACAAATCGAATGCTGTAATTCAGGTAGGGATCTATCAAAAATACGATTTTTGAAAAATAAAATGCTGTTTAGTACATTTTTGCTCGCATAAGCCGGCAAAATAGTCAAATCAAAAGGACAGTAGTCAAAATCAAAATTTTGCTATAATTCAAATCTGTGATAGTATCTGTATGCGGTACAGAGAGTAAAGTCCCGCATATCTCCACTGAAAAGGGGAGGATCCTCCGAACCAGACGGTTGTTGCGTCTGTTGGGCAACTGCCCGATAGTTTATATTCGGACTGTTGTATATGTTCAAATTGCACGGAGAACTTTGCTTGGATTTTGCGAGTGGCGGCATTGATGCCGCTGCAATATCCACTCGGCCCAAAATCTTGGCGCTAGTAATTCTCAGCATCACATCTCAAGGCTAATTTGTTAAATATTTTCTTAGAAATGTATTTACCACAAAAGAGCAGCATTTGATCTCCCGACCTCCTGATCCCCAGAGCAATGCCTTAGAAAGACGTTTGGGTCCATAACCTTCGAACCGACAAAATTGCACAACCCCTTCTGAGATTTATATTTCTTTTGTCATTTTAGTTTGACACTTGTGTCATATTATATTTTTAGCTAGTTATTATTTAAATAATATTCATAAGTACTAGTTACCATTTAAATATTTTGTTTGTTTCATATTATGTATTTAAATTATTTTGAATAGTCTTTCCATGTCATAAATAATATACTTTCTTGTTTTATCATTGCTAACCATCCCTTACCATCAGGTGAGATACTGGTCAAACGGCGAGCCTTTCAATAATATATTTTGTTTAATTGTGACTAAATATGCGAACCTCTTTTCAACGAAAATATACAAAAAAAAAGACAAAAGTCATTTATTTAAATTAGGCTGAGTGCCAATCCCCCAAATCGCCCGCCCGTCACCACTTCCTAGTGTTTTAGCTGGGAAGAAGAAGTGGCGCAACAAATCCCCAGCAACACTTCTGTCTGTACATATAAATAACTACTTAGACAGAAAACTATAATAGTTTCCTAGGAAGTATATTAATATTATCTAACTAACAAAAAAACTGATAAGAATATATGCGAGAAAAGTTTATTTTATTGTATACATCAGCTTATGTATTGACAGACGATTAGCTAATGTTTGTCTAACTGTGCGTGTTTAAATATTTATGCACGTAAGCTTCAGTAAGCAAATTAATCAAATTCTTCCAAGGTTCAATATAAAGACGATAAAGATCTCATATTTTGTGTGGCCTTTATGTGATATTTCTTAATAGTCACCAAAATGTCATTACTTTTATTCGTTATCACACAGTACTAATTTTTTAATTTTTGGGAAAAAAGGAATTAAACTGGTTGCCAAGGTATCTTTTATTTAATTCCCTATTATTCAAACAGTACAGTGGACTTTTCATAAACGTTTTATGAATTATATTCAAGTGCATAGCCATGAAAATAAAGGATAAGTTTTGAGCCTTCATCCAATGACTGAAATTGCTGTATATTTTTATTTATGGTGTAGATTTATCTTCAAAATAGCAACTTAAATAAGGCAGGCACACGCTTGTCAGCCAGGCTTCTACTATATATACTCTATCTATAACAATATAATAAAGCTGAAGAGTTTGTCTGTTTGAACGCGCTAATCTCTGAAACTACCGGACGATATTAAACAACACAAATACTTTTAAAATATTCAATCAACGGTAGTAAGTTCAGTAAACATAACTTTATATATTTTTTTTAGTAATTTATATCACAACTTAACAATCAGTACACTACTATCCATTAATTAGGTATTACACTTTGTTAATTTAGGCGGGACTTCCCGGTTTTTTTAGTACCGGGAATTCCCAGGTGCAAACCCTGATCAGGAAAGCTATAGGCTACATGGGAACGGGAATAAACGGGATTCGCACGTACCTACGAAGTCGCGGGCAAAAGTTTGTATCAAATAATTCTGAATATTTTTATGTGCCACTATCTCTAAATAAAATAAAACGAAGTAGCTGTCGGCCCTGTCTGTTTCTACGCGAACTTCTTAGATATTGATACGATTTTCACTAACAGAAAGAGCGAACAACGAGAAAGTTTTGAGTATATAATTTGCAACTGTACAAAACCTGGGCCGCCGCTCAAAAATTAACCACGAAACGTGCTTTGAACAGCCCTGTTACTAACTACGAAATGCAGTACGCTTATCGAAAAACGCAGTAGCCCATCAAGTAGCCCATCAAGCATATTAGCATACGGTTCTAATACACACGGTATGGGGCAACGCATAAGAAACGCGTTACTTGATCGCTGTGAGAAATGCACCATTGTGCAGTCTCTATTAGCGAGTGTCCATTGTTGTGGGTAGGGCTCTTTATTGTCCTGACTCCTGCCTCAAGGATAGTAGGACAGATTGCGTGATAAGTTTCGGAATATTTTTTATAACCGTTTGATACCGTCCCGGTTCCGTTCTCTCGATGAATTATGAAATGTTTTTTTTTTCTACAATGAAACAAATCAAGATTCGATAAGATTTCCGTTGTACTTTCATTACCATAGAGAATTCGGAAGGAATAGTTTTTATTGTTGACTGTACCTACTTGCCATTTAAAGTGCATGTACAGTCGCCAGCACATCAAGCTACCCAAAATTGTCAAATTTCCCCAATCAACCTTGAACCTGCTTTAGCGACAAAGTTGAAAATCTATTAAAGAAATTTGACAGATTGTTGTACCTTGATGTGCTGGCGTCTGTACTTGATGAGACGGAGTATGAAGCCAATGACACCTTTGTAAATTGGTTGTCAAATTAAGACCTCTCATTATCGTATTCATCTGGAAGAGGCAATTCATTCAATTCAATCACTACATGAGTAACCATGGTATAGATAGTTTATGACTGCCCCAAAAATAAGGCATTTGTTATTATTGTCTTTGCCGTTAGTTATCGATTTCTTAAAAAACTGCCTAACTTTGATCTTTAATCTGTCTCTAATAAAAATGTACTCTTTCTTTCATTTCATTTCGCAATACACAGCACACAATGAGTTCTTACTAAATCAAATATCTTCTAAACCTACTCTTTGATATGAATCATACTTTTTTGCAACTAAACTTAGATAAACGCCAAGTTTTCGCTAAGTCATGACTGAGATCCTTATCAATCAAACAATGCTTAGAATTAGGTCGTTCTCAGACCATAATAATTGCTATTTCTTCTTTTATATTTATTTTATTATGAGGTCGATGGTATTTCCAAATATGTTACAGCTGTTACGTCTGCAGCTGCAACGTTTTGTAGGTATGTGTTTAATAAACTGTGATTTGGACCATGTATATCAACTAATTCTAAAAATGTATAAGGTTACTATAACGGTTAAGGTTTCTACCCTTACCGTCCTGTCTCAAAAATCCACCCTGTACATGTCGGTGTGTCGGCATTATAATTTCGTATAATTTAAATTTATTTCCATTGATATGAGATGATACCATTGTAATTTATTAATTTTAGCAGAGCGTTATTAATTTAATGTAACGGAAACGCCAAATGGTACACTTGGGTGAGGTCGATACATGTGGCAGCACTAGTTTGAGGTTTGACACATGACGTTTAGCATTTGACATCTGAGATTTGAAGGATTGGAACGTCAGTGATTTATGCATAATTTATGTTTATCTAGCTAGAACAATTTAGTAGTTGTTTTCTAATGCGAATATATTCTTGAACTCTGATGGTACAAAATTTCACTCCTAAGTTTTTTTTCGGACAATGTTTTGGAAATAATAATTTTTAAAAGCGGTATTTACGAAGTGAATTATTTATGAAGTGTTTTTTACCTTTTTATACTTTTACTATTATTTTTATAATCAAATAAATTAATTTATTTGATTATAAAAATAGATAATATAGAAATAGATTTGATTATAAATATATATTTTTATAATCAAATAAATTAATTTATTTGATTATAAAAATAATAGTAAAAGTATAAAAAGATATTATACGTTTTAAGGCAGTGAAGTTTTTTTATTTCTTTACAAAATGGCACACAATAAATCGCCGAGCTTTTATTTCACACAATTTAAACAAATCGGTAGACCCCATTTGATGATGATTAGACCCCATTTGACGAATGTTATGTTGAAAGCAAACTTTAAGGTAAAATAAAGAGAAAAGTTTTGAAAAAAAAACCGTTTATTTAAGTTTTTATCCTCGCTTGACAATTCAACGTATTTAATTCAGGATGATGTAGGTGGGTGTTTAATTGTGCCTGTAAGTGTAGTAAAACAAAACTGGAAAAACCGGTCTCTTCTGTCAAAATTTCACCGTGTAAAACTCAGGAGAAGTGAACACGAAGTGAGCTGTCAAACCATACAAATAAGTTGGAATGACAGTTTACTTCATGCTCACTCCACCCAACTTTATATGATCGAATGTTGACAGAATAGACCGGCAGTACGCGCTCTTTGCTACAGTTTGAGTCGGCAAAAATGTCAAATTAAAATCAACAAACCACATATACCAAAACTCCTCTTCAAACTTGACATCATCCCACTTTATATGGTGTTTCCTATCTCCAAGACCTTCAATAGAGCATGGGTATTACGTACTAGTACGTGATGACCATAATACATGGTACATTACCTTATTGGACGCCCTTACAAGGATATTTGTTAGTTTTGTAATAGAACCCTGACTTATAGGATTACCCTTGATGTTGTCGACTGGCGGAGGTAAAATATAAACCTTATGGGAGAGCTAGCTTCTTTTAATGGTTTCGTCGGCATGTCAGATTGAAAATTGTCCCAAGGGAACATACTGTCAGAATCCATAGCATGGTCTACCTGTATGCCAAGTTTCATCCAAAATGGGTTAAGCATTAAGACGTTGAGAGGTCACATACAGAAGGACAGATAGACAAACAGGCAAAAAGTGTTACTTTCGCATTTATAATATTACTAAGTATATGTATGGACTATGGATTAATCAGTGTTTCTCTTTTGTTCTCAGGTTTCAACCAGGCAGCAATGACGACGAAAATGAAGCGACTGGATTTTCAACTGAAGAGTTTTCTTTTGGTAAGTGTTAATATGTTAGTTTTAAGTAAGAAAGAAAATTATTTATTTGTCAAACGCACAAGAAATACAAACGAAAAAGAAGTGAATACTAAAACTAACAAAGAAATTCTTATCTCAGAATAATGATAGTTTTACAGTTCAAAGCATATTTAATTTCATGGAACATTTTCAAAATTCAACAGCTTCACCCTAAACTAAAAGCCGAACGTAAGAAAACTGACTACAAATTTTATTTTCTAAAAACATTGTGACAGTATATCTTCAATGACTAACGTGACAAAAACTATAGTTTACAGTGCCAAACCGTGTTTTGTCCAACTCATGCAATTACTAAATCCGTGATACACAGCGGGAGTGTGGAACTAACTTCTGACAAATGATCTATGACCAATTTTTATTGTGACCAGCATCTATTTATACAGATGTTGTTACTGGGAAACATGAGTTAGGAATTAGGTAGGTAGTTACTTTACTGGCGACCCCCCACGAGTCTTCTACTTAGATGAATTGTTTTTGTGTGTCACTTTAGGCTTTAGAGTTTTCTACGAATGACCTTATAGAGGTCATCGAAAATAGAAGTATATTATAGATAAAGGCTTATTCATAGGAAATTAATAAATAATTTAATTTTTTAATGAATAAGCGTAATAATACAATCATTTGATAAACAAGAAAAATCAAGATTCATACCACACTTACTCTTCATCTTTCAAGTTTTATTTTTGTATCTTTCTTCGCCCTACAGGCTCTCATAATCAGTTAATTCAGTTTTTATCTTCAGGTTTTACTAGGCCCTGATTGCCTCGATACTTAGCAATCAGTCACAGGATCACTTGATTTCTACCTCATACCTTAATTATATTAAAATAGATACATACATACATACAAAGGGTGATAAACACATTACCCTCCTTTGCGCCGTGCAGTCGGATAAAAACTTGCCTTGAAACATACACAAATACTCATCTTTTTTACCAAACCAATTTCTGAGCGCTCTATCCAAACATGACTGGCAGGAAAACCTCAGTCAACACTAGAACGCGTGCTCTTTCACCAGCGTGCATTGCGCATTGCGCGTCGCTTGCGTCATGCGCACTTGACACAGTGTGGCGGTTGACACATTTCGTGACGCGTGCGGCGTCCGCAGGGTTAGAACCGAGGCTGCTCAGCGCTCATGCTCGAATTGTTGGCAGAATTTTTTGTGTAAAACGGCTGCTTTTTGATTAGCTTTTTTACGGTGTCACAAAATCAAGGAAATAACAAGCAAACCTTTTATTATCACGATTTTGTGACGCCGTAGGAAAAACTAAGTAAGCTACTTTTCTTTTTGAAGCGTAGACTTAAAACTAATTTCAGTATGATGTATTGAGCATAAGTATACTCAATACACACATGCACATTAAATATTCAGGTATTTTCTTACAAAATTCTTACATACCTACTATGTAGTTTGCTTGAGAGACTGGAACTGAAATTTAATGTAGTGCATTGGATATTTGGCACTACTCTACAGTTTGACACATGCTCACATCCTAGCAAACTATACATATATATTGTCCTCTTTACCGATTTCGGCCATGGCGGTCAATCTCGACTAGCCATCGGCGCGGGACATATTACAGTGCACAAGTGTGTGCGCAAGCACAGGTGCACTCCCTCTTCCATTCACTCTCATATTCCGATGGGACGGCAACCCGACACGACCGGAGAGAGATCTGGCGCAGAAGCAACGGCTTAACGTGCTTTCCGAGGCACGGGGGTGTCACACCACCAACTTCTGAACTCCGAGCTGTCACTGGGAAGATCCTATTAGCAAACCCAATAACTCTTTTTGCCCGACCTGGGGATCGAAACCAGGACTCCACGCTCGGCAGTCGCGCTTGCGACCGTGAGACCATCGGAACAGTTACCCTAGCAAACTAAGCCATCACTTACACAACTTCCTTCACAATGAATCACACATAACACCTGCATTATCACTTACAATGCATAACACTATAATTTAGATCCGTCACAAATCGCATTCGATTTAAATCGATGGCGCGTGCGTCGCCATTCGATGCTTGCGCAAACCCACCCACGACGACATGGAACTACCCACACTCACCATTGCCCCCGAACTACAAACACATATTCATAATCCTGATACAAACCCAGCAATGTATGTTAAACCAATAAATATCAGCAGCAAGATCCTTTTTGGCAAATATTTTAGACTTTTTGATTTGTGTTACTAATGCAGTGTAAAGGTCAATGAACTGTATGTAGGTGGACCACGATAGGTCAGTCAGACATTAGCATTCCATTGTCTAATTTCATCTACCGTCATAAAAGTTACAAGTTTTACAAAGAGCTTACAAAGTTTTGTGAAGTGTAATCGTAGATTTTTCCAAATGAATCTCCATTTGTTATAGTGGCAATAGAAATAAATACTCTGTGAAATTTTCAAATGTCTACCTATTACGGTTCTTGAGTTTCAGCCCGCCGATAGACAGACGGACGAACGGACGGACAGCGGAGGCTTAGCAATAGGGTTCCGTTGGCTACCCTTTGGATACGGAAGCCTAAAAAGTAGCTTACGGTATTCGGCAATGGTGTATCTTTCTGGAAGAGAAAAAAAATCTTATGGAATCTAAAGTTCTAGATCTTAACTTCTTTATAATAATAAGTGTAGATGAGAAGATTGATATTAAGCTATTTTACTAAACCGGATTGGGCTCAGAGCGAATTCAAATAAGCCGATAAGATTTACTCCCTAACTATACATAATTACGATTATTTAAACGATTAAGACGACTATTTAAGTTGCACAATTATAAAAAAATAAATACAAATCTAGCGTCAGAAATATCTTTTGGCATGTGACATTCCAAACCAGCGCCAACAGTGTCTAGCTATGTCAATTATGTGACATTATTCAACATAAATTAATATTGTGCTCTTAAAAACACGTCTGAGACGTCGCTATCTCCACGCGACGACAATTTAATTTGAATTCTTGATCAGTAACTTCAATTAGTCATCAGCATCCACTTATTTATTCTTATTAACATTATAATCACTATCTGCAACAGTTAATTAGTTAAAATCTATTTCATAAGGGGGTTTTCCCATATTTTTAAAAACCTTTGCATTCTAATCCGTTTTCTTCTCTGTCGTTTCGCTCTTGGCAGAGCGGTCGAGGCGTCCACGTCAGCGGTAGAGGCGGACGCAGCTCTCTGCACGATCTCCCGCCATCTCTCCCTGTTGGCAGACACGCGGCTTCCTACTGCGGAATTAAATTTATCAGATACACTAAAACGTGTTATATATATGAAAGGTATATGTATAAAGGCCTATGGGTTAATTCAGGATGTCAGCTTCCTGCATACCAAATTTTATCAAAATTGGTCCAGCCGTTTGCGCGTGAAGAAGTAACAAACATACACACACACTCACAAACTTTCGCCTTTATAATATTAGTGTGATTTGCCATCGTGTTGAAAGGATTAGCTAATCGACAGAAGTCGATTGCCCAGGGTACGCCGGACGTAACAGAAGGTCGAAGAATACGTCGCTCGGGGAGGCTCCTTTCATGTTCGTGTGGCGTCGCTCCGCAGTCCATGGCTCACCTCTTGTCTTGCGCAGCATGACCTGACACCTGTACATGTGAAGACCTTATGGCTGCGTCAGCGAACGGTGTTGCCGTTGCTGAGTACTGGGCCAAACATAAATTTTGATAAGTGTATTTGCCACCGACATGCTAAGAAGAAGAAGTGTGGAATTGACTTCATCAGTCCAAAGCATGGTGACCTGCCGCGCGATCTAGTTCTAATCCGTCTAGTCCTAAACGAAAGCTTCCCTTAATTAAGAGACAACAAAGGCAAACTTTATTGATCCCCACCCACACTTATTAAATTAAGTCCTCCTGACCGATTTCGGCCATGGCGGCCAATCTCAACCGAGACTAGTCATCGGGACAAGTGTGTGCGCAAACACAGGTGTACTCCCTCATCCACAACTCACAAAAAAAAAGGAATATTATACTTACTATAAATGCAAAAGTAACTCTGTCTACATGTCTTCGTCTTAACGGCTGAACAGATTCGAATGAAATTCGGCACACGGGTAAACCATGTTCTGTATTCCACAGAATTTTATTTTACTTATCATCATCATCATATCAGCCGAAAGACGTCCACTGCTGGACATAGGCCTCCCACAAAGGGGAGTTTGCCACAATCACCACGCTTGGCAGACGGGTTGGCGATCGCAGTGTACTGTTGCAATGTACAAAGAGTGCTGCTGCCCATTCTCTGGAGCGTCCCTTAGTCGCCTCTAGACGACACCCACGGGAAGTGATGGGATGGTGTCATTCTTTTCCGTCCGCTACCATACAGAACCACCATACATAATTTTTCTTACTTGCCTACTAATTACTTTTATTCCCGGGAGTGTTTCTTGGAATACATTTTGACTTTCACGCGGGTAAATTTGGTGTCTGGAGCGTTCTTATAAATATAGCTCTGTTGATCGCCAACCTACCTTAAGTAAGCGTGTTGATCATGCCCGTACCTTCCCTGTTTGAGAAAAAGCCATTGCCTACCGTGGGACAGAAACATATTGGTACACAGTATTCGTGCGTAGGCGCTCGCAATGCAAAGCTCAGGTTTAAAATCCTAAAAATAGCTACCCATTGATTCGTAAACACCGTTTTACATGCTAATGAACTATGCAAACGTACTTAAAAACGAATCGGAGATCAAATAACATTCTGGTTCTTCTTTATATGCCGCTGATGGCTGGTATTGACTGCTGACTTTAAATTAAAGTAAATCTCTAAACCTCAAAAAGTAAGAGCTGTATGTTCGTTCAGGATAAATTGTCATTTATGGCATTGATAGTCTTTGGCGTTATTCTGGAACTTCCATTGCAAGCGTATCACAAACTAGGTGCAGGTAATAAATAAATTCACGAAATTATGTATAATCTCGTGGCTTTATTACGAAAAAAAAACAAACATTGGACTAAACAAATATCTACATCCCTGACAATGGTAAAATTGTCCAGAACCCTGGCAGCATTGCCGCGTTAATTGGCAATGTTGATTCTTTGGCCGAAGAAAACCTCAGACCTCCAAAGAATAGCTGAGCGAACCGCCGACTAGCTACTTGCTGATGTCTCGAAGGACTCGACTAGCACTCGGACCCAATATAAACCCCAATTATAAACAAAAAAAAAATGAAATAGGTACATTACTCGTTAGATTCGTTTTTTTTAATAACTTTGTTTATACACATATAACTTTTTTTGTACATACACATAAACAAAGTTAATTTTATTTTTCTTCTCTATTTGTTTTTCTTTAAGTCACACCTGCCATGTTATCTCTTTTTTTTTTTGATGTCGGGGGGAAATCCTCACGGAGGGGTCTGTCAGACTGTTACTGTTACTAAAACCACCCCGGTGTTCCATCTCCCACCAACGCCGGGGATCGCGGAAACAAATGCGACTTTCGTAATCCCAGGCTGGTGCCGGCCCGCCTCTGCGGGCCACCTCGCGTCGGCGGGGGGAGTGAGGTGTTTAACTCCCCCCGCTACGCAAAGAGGGGCGCACGGGAACACCACGCGCCGCCACCTCGGGTCCAATTGAGTGAATGGGGGCGACGGACGTCCCCAAGTCCGCCGCCCCTGGGCCCAGTTAGGGGGGCCGGAAGAGGGCAGCGTATGCCCTGTTCCGACGCCTGATGCGCCTGCTGTGCTATGTTATCTCTGCACCAACCTAAGGTCGACTGGTAGAAAATGCTTAAAGCATTAAGTCCGCCTTCGTACAGTGTTTTTAATAGTGCATAACATTTTAACACATAAAAAAAATACTCCCAAAAAAATTGTTATATTCAACAACTCCTGATTCTTTATGAATCCCCCTTTATGAATATGAGATTTCCCTGCTAAGTTTATTCCTTGATTCAAAATTTTCCTAGCATCACTCAACTTGCGTCTTCAATATTAAAGAATTGCCGTTTTTTTTACGGATGGTACATCATCAAATGACTTCTTCCGCTCTAGGTGGAGCGGAAGGGCGTGTCAGACTCTTACTGACTAAAACCCATCCGTGTTCCTTCTAAAGCCCTTTGCGTTCCAGGGCCGCGGTGACTCTTTCGAACAAATTCCGCAACCCTATTAAAGCATTGCCTAGAGATACCATTTTGAATTAACGACGCGTCCAAAATGGGGGACATGTTAACCAACAGAACTACGTTCTAATTGAAACCAAATCGGTCTCTAACATACTGAAGATGTTAGACGTTATTTAATATCAATTTAACACTCCAATAATATTACAAAACTTTTAGTAACCCGCAACGAGGCATTACTCCTAAACAAACAAGTAAGATTTAATGTTTATTTTATAACATAAATGTAATCTTTATAAATGGTCATTTAAAGAAGTTACCTTGAAATATAAAAATGAAAGTACTGTGGTTACTTAACTGTTTGGCTAGAGCTTAAATACATTCTTTAAGATATTTAATAGAATTGAAACTACCAACATCAACCATCATTTGCTTGTGTAACTTTATGATAATTTGGTCTAAAAATCAAAAATGTGTGTCATTGAAATTAGGCTGAGGACTGGCAGTTTTTAAAAGTGAGTTTTACATTGAGACTGTCCCCCAAAAGGCCCGCCTGTCACCACTTCCACTAGGAAGTGGTGACGGGCGGGCGCCACTACTTCCCAGCTAAAACACTAGTTTTAGCTGGGAAGAAGAAGAAGTGGCGCAACGAACTCGCCAGGATTGCTTTCTTCACAACATTGCTTACATTTAATCTAAAGAAGAGTACTGACCAGTGTAACGGGCCGTAACATTCGTTCAGTGGTAAACTCGTAATAGTATGCAAGATAACAATGGTTAAACAATGACCTAACTATGTCGGCATATTCAAACGTTCATATATGAACCATTACTCACATGTTGCTCAGTTTCTTTTTGTGTATTACTAATTATTATTCACGCTTCTAGTGTTGTGCGAATACTCGTTAAACAGACACGCCCCTAATTTTTATCTTTGTATCCTGTGATTTTAATTACCATTAAAAATATAAGAATGCCACCTAGGGGTTTCACATTACTAGAAAAAATAAGCTGAATGATCGAACCTCCTTGGAAGCGCTTTTGCTCTACGTTTGTCTCATTTTAATACTAACGAGAAAATGAGGCGAAATATGTTAATTAATATTAATGATAAATATATAATTAATATTAATTAACATATTTAATATAATTAAAATAATAAAAAAAATAATATAATAATATAAATAATTTAAAATAATAAATATTTAATTAATAAGTTAATGCGCACGTGGCGCCAAATTCGCGCTATTTTCATATAAGGAACGTCAAAGATTGTTGCGACTTTCCGACTGATACTATACGTACTTTTTTCTCGCAAATGTGTTGAAAAACGTCGTATGGCACACGTGCGGAAACTGGTTTTTACAAACTCGTGACTATGGTAAGCCCTCGACTTCTTCTCGGGCTTACATTCGTCTACTCGTTTGTAAAAATCAACTTACCGCACTAGTATCATAAATAACTATTAGCAGCCGACATAATTTTTGCTAATTATACTGTCATAAACAAGGCTACCATTTTGATTTTTATTTCTATCAGGAAATAAACTAGTTTCGTAGATAATTTAAATTTTTATTTAGTACCTTGTTTAAGATTTTTTTTTAAGATATACAGTTTATATTAAAACACCCATGAATAAAAAAACAAAAGTCTATTGAGAAAACACTCGTAAGTTAAAAAAACATTAAAGTAATATGCAAGCATTGCTTAAATGCTTCCATTTCAAAATACTACCTAAAAACTCATAACATAAATATACTAATCTGGCAACTTCTGGGTATTATTCAAAATTGCATAAACCTATAAACTAAAAATACAAACGAACTTCGATAAATTATGATAAAATTCAGCATTTTGACGCATCCATTAGGCTTCATCGCTTCAGACTGATTGATTAAAATGTTAATATTAATGTAATTCGGCGCCGAACTCGTCACAAACTTAAAATTAGGGTTAACAGAGGCTAGTTTGTCACCAGTTGTCAGTGACTGAATACAACTGTCAACCTTTAATATTGCCAAGACCGGTCAAAACACAAGCTCTGTCGCTGGTGTGGTGGATTAACCATCAAAAAGATTAAATAAGAATATTTTGATTAAATAAAAATAATATCTTTTTTTTATTATTATTTTAATTTAATAGGAATATTGTAAACTCTCAGCTTAAAAAAATACATTTGGCAACCCTGAAAACCCATCCATCTTGTGTCGAATTAAATAAAAGTGTTATATCGTTATTATGAAGAAAGAGTCACAGCTTTCGATATTAGTTAACGCTGGTGCTGGCAAATGCATTATTTGCAATATAATTAATCATATATCATGTTTATTTTAATCCATATTAATGATTAGTAAATACCAGTCATGATTTATTAATTTTTATTTAGTAACTTTGCTGAGAAATTTCTGTCCGTTTAGAATACAGGATATATTATTTTTTGAAGCTCTTGAAATAGGGCGTTATATAGTAAAATGAGAACATGATCTTATGAATCCAAGAATCATAGAACAGCTGCCTGAATCTGTCGTTATTCCTAATTTGCTTCGAGACAAATAAATAAGTAAACATGGAATTTACACATGCTGCCATCTTTATCAGACAATAAACGTTGTATGCCCCAATGAGGACCCGACAATCCGACATCTCTCAGACTCCATGGCTGTACGTGATTTGTGACTACCGATATGTCGTATCCGAAATCCAAATTATTAAATTCGCTTGACGATATTGTATATTCATAAAAACAATTGAACCATTTGCTTAGATTATTTGCTTTTTTGATATTATGGTTAGATTTAAGATTTTTTTAGCTGGTCTACGATCACATCATGAAATACTTCCAGCCTACATTGAGGACCCTCAAACATCGATAATCAAACATTCAATGAAATGGCAGGCCAATTGGCCATAATCATGAAATGGCCGATTAGTCTATCAGGCTACGACAGATACAAAATCTAAGATGGAATAATCGCTCGCTAAATGATTGCAATCTAGCATCGAGCGAACACAGATGTAGTAAGACTCTATTTATCTAGATATTACACTTTTTTTTTTTTAATAACGTTGCCCCACACTAGGAATTTCTCCTGTATCGTGGGTGCGTTTACAAACATACAAAGTCACAAACACAAACAGCCAGACCCGGAACAACTATCTGTAGGCCATACAAATATTTGTTCCGCCCGGGAATTGAACCCGTGACACGCAGCGCAGCAGTCAATCGCTCAACCACTGGCCAACCGTGCCGTCAAGACATCAGTCTTCATAACACGAGACGTTGTTGGCTAAAGTGTCAAGTGGACTACTTATCGCAGCCATTGAGCATCACGTTACCTAATTTAAAGCAAACATGTAAGGCAAGTTTCCAAACATGAACAATGACCTTGGCGGGGTAAAAATCGTCGTATTGTTGTTATAATATATTTATTACATCGCTTAGCTAGAAGCATAATTTTAACACTATGGATTTCTGTTATCCATTTTTTTTATTTTTTTAGATTTAAAATAAAAAAAATATATATATAATTGAATATGTATTGCACCTAACTTAGGTAAGCAGCTGTTTTCTACATTGTTTTTTTTTACTCCTGGTTGTCCCACTCTTAACCGCGATCTCGCCCAATGTTTAGCGATAGATAAGATCTTCGAAGAAGCGAGTAAGATCACAAGACGCCTCTTCTCTTTTGATTTTATGTTAGGGGAATCATAGGTTCCCACTAATAGGCAAAGAGAAAAGACTCTGAGTATTTATGAATTACGTATTACCAATTTCACTGTACAAAATACTAAACATGTCCCAGCCAGCTGCAAAAGCCATAATCCAAACCACATTCTTAGCAAAATGCAAAGTCCACCACACTTTTTCGTCTAGACGTGCCATCAATGACCAAAAACACACAACTACAAACAAATAAGTGCGACGCGACGCCAGCGCATTGCATAACACCACACTGAGGTTACCCGACGCGACGTAAAGAAAGTGCATGTCACAAGGTCACGGCCGTTGTATTGGTATTATTGATTGGTGGAGAGATCGTACGTCGTAATTAGAAATATTTGAGATTTGAATGGGTGTTGGTAAAATACACTTTCGACTTATTATCTCTATCACAACGTATTATAAAACAAAGTTCCCCCGCCACGTGTGTCTGTCTGCCCGCGTTGAACTTAAAAATTACTGAACGGATTTGCAACTGGTTTTTATTAATGGACTGATTCATGAGGAACGTTTATGTAAATGTCACCGGAAAATTGCAAACGCTGGAAGATTGTAAAATATCGCGTGAATGTGAACTATTTTTCTTGAATTTGGAGGGGATTTATTGTAAACAAAACGATTTTCTCATAATATATTGAGAAATTATAATCTAATAAAGATGTATTACAATTTTACGGAGTCTACAATTTTCCGGTGACATAATTATATAATTCATTTAGGTTTTGTGTAATTTGGCTGAACATATGATCATGATTGTTGAAATTGTCGGAAAAATCACACACTTGTTTTCTGCAGAGTTTCGAGGATTATTAACGCAGGGGTTTAAGGTTCGGGGTTGATAACGCATATAGTCATACCAGTGTCCAATTAATAGACCAAGCGACATGAGTTTTAGCAGTAATATAAGTTTAAGACCTGAAATTGATCCTAAAACCCACCTTTCACGATTGAAAACTGTGAGTTTGTGGACCTTAATTTACTTACCTATTTATTTAAAACGTGTCTATATCGAATTCATATCTTAATACCAAAAGCCGGTTTAATAAAATAAAGTATCAATAGCATCATTAAATACAAGATTAGGGAATTCTTAAAGAATTCTCCAGTCGTAAAATGGCGGGAAACCACAAAATTGTGAGTGCGTCAATCAAAGAAATAAACTAAAATATAATAAATATCGATTGACCTAGAATGTGGTGTTTGTCATTTGACCTAAAGACACCTTTAAAGAATAATATGCGGGGCCAGTGACCTTGACAGGTGCTCAAGATTAAGAACTTGAGGCCTGTGTGTAGACAGCCAAAAATAAAGTAATAAAGTATAATTAGTACTGTGTTGATTAGATTTGCATCTTCAAAGTGCTGTAGGTATAGACCTAAAACTAGATATTTCTTATCATAAGTAGTTATTTTTAAATAATAGCTTCTGCCAGCGACTACACCCGCATAAAAGTCGAAAAAATCCCAAGGGAACATACTCCCGGAATAAAAAGTCCTACTTTCTATTCTAGGACGTGGTTTGCCAGTGTGCCAAGTTTCATCCAAATCCGTTCAGCAATTAAGACGTGAAGAGCTAACAAACAGACAGACAGACCGAGTTTCACGTTTATTATATTAGGAGATTTTTTTTACACTTGCTTTTGCCTGCGACTTCGTACGCGCATATCCCGTTTTTTCCCGTTCCCGTTGGAATTATCAGCTTTCTACGACCAGTAGTTGCTGTGCGCTGTCTGTCAGTCAGTCAGTAACGGAAGAATTTAATATACAAGGTGTAACAGAAAAAACGCAATACCTCTTAAGGGGTCATTGTACTCATCATAATGAACAACTTTTACTATGGGACCAATCCCGAAATCGCGAAAAACAGAAACAGCTGTTCAGTACATTTTGTCGAGTTATGCGCACATAAATGTATGGGGCAGTCGATTTGTTTTTTTGCGATTTCAGTATTGGTCCTATAGTGAAATTTGCTCATTATGATGAGTACAATGACCCCTTAGGATGTATTCCGTTTATTCTGTTACACGTTGTATATTGATAGGCCTATTTAAGCACCTATAAGGCTAAGTTCAGATGAACGCGCGACGACGCGCGCTGCCGCGCGATTCACCTGTTCAGATGGCGGCGGTTAGCGCGCGACAGTCTAGCGTGCATGGCGGTGTGCGCGGGAACGCGCGTTGACGCGCGTTCATGTACACAACAACATTGATTTGTTACAATCTTAAACCGCGCGCCGAGCCAAACGCGCGTCGTCGCGCGTTCATCTGAACTTTGCCTAAAACGTTAGAAGCTTGAGCTGTAAATGACGAGAACTAGACTTTTATGGCCTTAATTAACACTTTTCTGAAAACAGATCGTTGGCCGTTGTTACTGTCACCGGAAAATGGTAACCTCTGTAAGATTATAAACTAACTTGAGAGATTGTAAACCCTCGATAAATTGTCAACTGAACATTTGGAATACTTTTTTACGCATCCAAATTTGATAGTCTATAATATCTCCGTGTCGGTTCGAGAAATTGAGGACTGACATAAACTGGCGAGCAATCAGCACTCTGGTCTATAATTTATCTGTTTTGGTGTGATAGTTGAATTGGCAAATTGGACCCTCATTGGTGTGAGCTCATATCTGAACAGACCAATGAGAGCTTTGTTTCCAGGTTTACTATCACACCAAAACGGATAAATTGTAGACTTGTGCTCTGATTGGTCGCCAGTTTATGTCAGTCCACAATTTCTCGGAATGACTTCGAGATATTATAGACTTTCAAAGTTTACAATCTCTCAAGTTATTTTATAATCTTACGGAGTTAGTCATTTTCCGGTGACATTACCATAAAACAGAAACGCAGACAGACGACCTTGTAACTAATTAGCATTTTCGTGTTAAAATAATTTCTCGGTGAACATAATTATGTAAGGTGTGTTGATGATATAAAACGTTAGTTTAATATAAGACTAAAGTCATAATTGTATAATAATTTTATTGATTTTCCTGAGGCATTTTATAATTTGCAGCTAGAGTTCAATTTTATTCTGCGGATTAACGCTTTTGCGTTTATTAGGTAGCATTTAAAACACATTTAGGTTTACAGAATGCTAGTGAGTGCAATAATAAGGCTTACGCTTGTCTAACATTAATGAAGGACGTCGTGAATCCTATTGTATTGCAATACAATATGTTCAAGACATTACTAATTTATCTAGCTGGTTGTATTAATTTGACAGTAATAAGAAGTGCAAATGTTGAGGAAAATTTTATTACTCGTCGTTTAAACCTTACTCACTCTTGATCAATCTAGCAAATGTACCTGTACTACAGAGGTACAGATTCCCTTAGTTGTAACAATTCGCCTGAAAATGTGCTAAAATGCTGAGTATCAATTTCAGGCTCAATTCTTTTAGAAATTCAAGGTAGTCTTTGAATTACATACGATAGACAATATATATGAACATGAAACTCATGCATAAACTTTTTTTTTCTAAGTGACCAATTTAATAAAAATATCCTTTGGCCAACCTGTCAATCACTTCCAGGATTTAGCCTTGTGCTTGTCATAACTAGACCAATGAATGAAAAAAATGCGAAATAACTAACATACTAATAAGCCGCATTCTTCAACGCATAGCCTTGCAAAAATGATCATTTGTCATTTTATTACAGGGCATAATAATTTTACATTTTTATTTTCATAGCCCGCTCACGAATGGGCGTGGTATATATTGTTACAATTTAATTATTAATCAATAACACGGAATATCTACATAATAATATTGTCCCCATTGGACAATCACGATTTTGTACAGTCACGCACAGTCATTTCTGCGAACGATTGCTTTTATGACTGACCACTGCGAATGGTAAAAAAATATTGTTATGAAATATTTCGCTTCCTATTCCGCTCTTTGTCTCTTAATTAACAAAAAAGTTTGGTAAAAAATTGTGGTGACAGATTATGCGTGTTGTGATTGTTTTTTTTTGTTTTGATATCAGATTTGGAGCGTGTGTTTAAGTCACGACTATTCACGATAGCCTGAGGCTACTCTGGCTACTAGATTTGTTTATCTTGTAAATTAAGGCTTCAGTTTTTGTTACAAACTAATAAATACATAGCACGTAATTTTACCGACTGCTTTTTAGTTTTTTTCTTATTGTGTCGTCTATTTTAATAATCATTATATTAATTGATTTTAAAATAAGATTCAACACATAATAATTGGTGTTCGTCATTAAAAATGGAGAGTCCACAATCAATCCTTTTATCATGCAAAACAACTAACTGTCAATTAGTAGAGATATCAATCATTTGGTGAAAGTTCCATAAAAATTGGCTCGTAGACCCATGGAGGTGTGAATATGGCAGTGGTGGTGCATTTTAATAGAGTTATGTCATAAAGTGATGTGCCAGGCATTTCTAAGATTTGAAAGAAAATGAAAGACACTTGCCAATTGACACATTGCTTGATTTTCCTTGTTGATCGGCATTTAAAAAAATAATGGATATTTGTATGTATAGTTTATGTGTAGTTTACGCACATACAAAAAGTTAAATAACTTTGACATCTTATAAAATAATTTTATTAAACATTATCTTTGAAATAATCATACCACTTGTGCGACCGACTGTCCCTTCTAATTTACTGCCGGTACAAACGGATTTCCTAGTGGTCAGCGCTTGATTACTCGGTAACTAGTCCAAGACAGACAGACTTATAATCAGATAATGTTTAATCGTAAATATGACACGCATATCAAGATCAAGCTATTAATTGTGACTGTAGAAATGTTGTTGATTAATTTTGTATAGAGGTACATATATCTTTGACTGGCCTGTTGGTCGAGTGGTTAGTGACCCTGACTGCTAAAACCGGAGGTCGTGGGTTCGATTCCCACCCAGGACAAATCTTTGTGTGATGAGCATGATTATTTGTTCTGAGTCTGGGTGTAATTTGTCTATAATATGTATATATTTAGAAATTTATAAGTATGTTTATCAGTTGTCTGGTTGCAATAGGACAGGCTCTGCCTAGTTTGGGATCGGATGACCGTGTATGAGTTGTCCCAAGATATTATTATTATTATCGCACACCTAGATCTAAACAGGGTTAACTCAAAAAAAACTTTTGTCAGAAAAGGCGAAAAACTTATTGCTGTGTCCCTGTCCACTGCAGAAGTTCTCTGTATAGATTTGAATGCTTTTATGAAGCTAGAAGAAAGATATTGTAGGAATCTTGTATTTTAATGATGTTTTGGGGCTGAAAATTTGATTTTTATAGTTATTTCCCTATTGCTTAACGATGTATGTATATTTGTTTTATTATTTTGAATTGAGCCCGTGTTGGTGTATTTGGCCATCTAGCGTCGAGTAGCGAAGATATGTTTAAATCTGTTTTATTGGCATAACTAAAAAAATGAGATTTTTTAGTTAGCTCCCTTTAGATCTAGGTATACGATATATTTGTACTAATAGTTGCTCGCAGAACAGATAGTCGATGGGGTCGAAATACGATGCGTTGGAAAGACACCCACCCCAACTAAAAATATACTAACAGTACTCAGCGATCATAAACTTTAGCGCAAAGTGACATACGATCTAATTATTCACACTATGAATATTTTCTTGTTCCGTACTTTTTAAAGCGTGATTTTTCGTAGTCGTATTTTTTTTTAACTTTGAAAATATTTGACAAAGGGTTTCAGTAATATGCAAATGTAGGGTGCTTGTTTTTAAAGATGCTTTAATATGTAACATATTATTGATACTCAGAGGTAGGAATGATTCTATTATAGTTCGACTTTTAATTGTATTCAGTAACTGGACAGTTTAAAGACAATTTTCAATAGTGTTTTTCAGACCAGTTATTTAATTTAAAATAAAACAAAATTTGCTTATTAGTAACATTATTTAAGTAAGTTTTCGCCCGCGACTTCGTCCGCGTAGATTTAGTAGGTACTCCACAAACTTTTTAGGAAAATCAAGCGAAACGATTTTATTCATTTCCAGTCATTTCTGCGGCTGATTATGTGGTCTCTGGATCAGCGCAACTATCCACCTCCTTCACTTCGTTAGGGGTTGATTTTGCAAGAAACGTTAGATCTGTTTCAATTATACCAATTTTAGTTTGTTCATACCAATTCCCACGTAAATTGAAGTAAGCAATAATGTCCTCCCCTAAAAACTTCATCACTCTTTTTCGCCCCGGGGTTTATTTTCGAAAAATCCAAATATTTGTTATCCTTATTTTTAATAATACAAAATTTGCTTATAAGTAACATTATTTAAGTATTTTCAATTTCGTTCATTATTACACCAACTCACTATCTTCTTTTTGAACCCCAGTGACAGTTGAAACTGTCAAGTAACTGAATACAATTAAAAGTCGAACTATATGGATATGGTAGTATAGGTGGTGTGGGTATTTAGTTTAGTATTTTCCTCATTTGATTCCACGTCTACAATTCACTGTAATCCAATCCTACGCTAAACTGACATCTAAAGGCTGTATCCATTTTAATTGGAGCCAATCTACATCGACAGGACAACTAATAAATTCAACAATATCAAGAAAGACCAAGATTTAATAAATCAACATAATAATGTCACAAAACATTATTTATGAATTCAACAACATCGAACGCGATTCGATCGGAATTGATTAAATTAAATTATTCCACGCGAATTTCAGCTGCCATAGATATTATCTTTGTTAACAAGACTAGTTAAATCTGAGCCTAGAAATGTATGAATGTTTGTAAAACCTGTCTCCCCTTTGTATTTAGATACTACTATAGTAAAAGGAATATAATAGAAGCGAAGTTTATGGCAATGGGCTGTCGAATCTATGGGTGGAGCTAACGATTAATTTTATAACTAGATTTTTCCCAAAAAAAATTTTGTAAGAATACTTATAACTGTAGAGCAATTTGTAAATTACAATTAGGAGCTTAACAGTGAAAGAGTTTTTGTCATCGAATCTGTACTTCCAGAGGTTACCTCCAACCGACCCACAAACAAACAATTTTACCTGTTTAAAATATGAATAAACATGGTTATTTTTCTTTAAGCATGGGAAATCATCAAATGACTTCTTCCGCTCTTGGTGGAGCGGAAGGGCGTGTCAGACTCTTACTGACTGAAACCCATCCGTGTTCCTTCTAAAGCCCTTTGCGTTCCAGGGCCGCGGTGACTCTTTCGAACAAATTCCGCAACCCTGGCAGGCTCTGGCCCTAGCGGGCCCCGTCTCCTATGCTGACATCTCTTTGAGGCGCGCGTGGAACACAACGAGGAGGTGACCGCTTCCCAAGCCTCCTCGCTTCGGACCATGGATTTAACAGGGCCGGACGCGAGAGGTCGCTGCCGCTGATCGCCCTGACGAGGACACGACGGTGCTCAACCTAAGCAGGGCAGACCTCCACCGTATGCTCCACCGTGTCCTCGTGTATAACACCTTATACATCATGCTTAGGTGGACATTCCAATCAAGCACACTATTGTAGCTATTAGATAAGCCCACATGCAACCCTGACAGTGTCGAGCATTATATAAACCCTGAAGCACAAATCATTTACGTAAAACACACTTGGAGCAGGAGATTCGTTTCTTCACATTCTTGATCTATGTCACTAGGCACCTGTTTGCAATATTCCCTTTACACAATTAGTGAGCAACGTTTTATGCTCCGGGTTGTGGACCTTTGTTAGAAGTGTCAACAGAACCTTTCACATAAATTTAATTACGTTCACTGAACCAGCTAATTTGTTGCCAAGGTACCTGCCTGTTGTATCTCTATTAACTCCGTGTTTCATTCGTCTATAACGTGTAGTAGGCACGATTAATCTACTCTGTGGACTAACTTAATTGGCACTAAATAAAATTGGTTTGAACACATTCCCTGAGTTTTTCCTTCTTTAGGAACTGTCGGTTTTCGTGTTATCAAAGTTGATGGTTACCGTATGTAATGTGTATTTTTGTTTTAGCGAAATTTGACGAAACAGGTGTCGTCTAATTTAATATACAAAGCGCCATGATTTTGTAAAAATACATTATGTAAAAATTCAAATGTAAATATTCATGACTAATACTAAAAATAATTATATTTATAATCTCTATACTTAAATTAATTAATTTTATGTTCAATTAATTGATACCATCACGGAACTAAAAAGCAAAGCCAGCTTTACTTGACAAATATAAGTCCATGATACTCGTAATTGCAATGATTTTTTATAAGAACTAACCACAGACAACCTTAGTAGTGGTAACCTCAATTAAATAGTTAATATACAGCCAGTCGATTCTGTAAACATGTCGAAGTGAGGGCTTGGGTGAAGTGATTACGAGGTGACCTGTCAATCCATATAATCAAGATGGAATGACAGCTCACTTCGTGATCACGTGACATCTTGATTATATGGATTGACAGCTCATCTCGTTTACAGAATCGACCGGCTGGAATGCAAACGCACTTGAATTATACAACCGATAGTAGTAGTTATTATTTTTTGTAACTTTCAAGGTAAAATTGTTTACACTCACATTTTAAACTTCCTAGGAACTATAGTTGAATTATTCTCTACAGGACGAATATAACGCCATTCTTTTCAGACAACGGGACAATAAAAATAATGTTGACGATCTGAGAATTATCGTTACTGCTGAGTATAGGGTCCTGGGTTCTATTCCCGGGATGGGCAAAGTGTTATCGCATTATTCTATTTGAAATTTCTCAGAAGCAACCTTTTTTTTTATAACTCCTTCCGCCCTGAGCGGGGCGGAAGGGAGTGTCACTCTTACTGACTAAAACCCATCCGTGTTCCTCCAAATGCCCTTTGCGTTCCAGGGCCGCGGTGATTCTTTCGAACAAATTCCGCAAGTCAGTGGCAGCCGAGTCTTAATTAGTGCCCAGTTGATGGTAATGAGATCGTCCTTAATTACAGGGGACTTGAACATAACTTGCAAAATGAAGGAAGATACAATGCGTTAGGCCTTCGGGGAATCTACCCTTGACGTTACAGTATTTTTATAGCTAGAAAATAGTACAGACGCCAGCACATCAATGTACAACAATCTGTCAAATTTATTTAATAGATTTTCAACTTTATCGATAAAATTTTACGTTCAAGGTTGATTGGGGAAGAATTTGACAGTTTCGGGCAGCTTGATGTGCTGACGCCTGTACTACATTTTGTGCCAAATAATAGATAATTACTATTATTCTTTTATGAGGTTTTAGTATTCGCTAGTAAAATAAATACAAAGTATAACAAACAATAAGGCACTTACAACAACAAATCATTGTGTCAATGTTATCAATCAATCAATAAGCAGACTGGTTATTATTACTAGCTAATTGTAATACGATTTGTTGGGCGGAAACATGGCCCACAACGCAGTATATGTATGTGGGTGACAGGATGTTTGTCGTGTCATTTTGTAGAATTATTTTATTTTTATTTTGGGCAAAGACCTCTCTTTCTTCCTTCCATTCTTCCTGGCTCTGGGCTTGTGCGGACCAATTCCGTCGATAGGCGTCAAGCTCTTCGCCTGGGTCTGCCGCAATGCCGCCTGGCTTTTTCTGGGATCCACATTGTGGTTGTTTTAGCCCATGAATCGTTAATTATGCCATAAAAATATAAGACTGAGACTTAGGAGAAATATTTGTCTTTGGAACTACAGCGTGTTCCTTTTGATACCCCATAACTCTAGGGTATCAATGAGACCACGTCGAAGAATCACCTGCCACATGAATTATTTTTCAATTTTTTTTCGTACAAAATAATTCGACGAAATCATGATTATAATGTGTAAAACCCTTAAGGTATAATTCCGTGCATCGCGGCTGATTCGACAATAGTCAGAGTATGAAAATGTATGGCACCGCTTCCGAAGTCTGTCGCAGAGCTCGAAAACGGCGCCATACATTCTCATACTAAGACTATTGTCGCATGCGATAGATCGCGCGCGGCTGCGATGCACGGAATTGTGCCTTTAAGTGAAATATGATAACGTCGCATTTTCATAGCTAAAATATGAACTTTTCAATGAAACTTAGATACACACATCGAGAGTCCAATGTATTCTAAGAACCTATGTATTTTCGGAACACGTGTTCTAAGACTTTTTACACATAGAACATAACCTTAAAGTTGTGGGGGATATCGAAGGGAGTATGTTGTATAATAAATGTGCCTATATAATTTAACAAACAAGCGATAATATAATTTTTTTACATACATTATTTGCATTATGCAATGTGACGTGTTATTTTTTACACATAGGGAAATAATAATGTCTCATTGATATGAAGTAGGGCCCGGATGGCAGAATACAAATGTCGGTGTATTTTATGAAAATGTTAAATGTGGATCAAACGAGAAATTAATGACCCCATCTTTTGACCTTGTCAGAGGCATAACAAACGGTTTAACTTAAGCGTATTTAGGTAGTCACATCATTTGACATAGTCAAGATTGTTTTATTCAAAACATCTATGAGCCAATTATCCGTCGTCTCATTTACAAGTCGGCTAAAATTATATCAGCCATAAATGATTGACATAAACAATGATACCAAGTTAATTTATATGTATCAGTAGCATAGTGTTATGTTATGAATAATAATTATTAAATAATTAAATAATCATTCTACCTTCGTTTTATCATTATTTACTATTCATGTAAACGGAGAATGCGCATAGATCTGAATTGAAGCATAATGATTACTTTTAATTACGACTTCCTATTGTCCTTTGACAATTGACATTGGGAAGTATTTTAAGTAGATATGCGTAAATATACCAATCAATATATATATGTCACCGGAAAATAGCAAACTCCGTAAGATTATAAAACAACTTGAGAGATTGTAAACTCTCGATAAATTGTCAACTGAACATTTGGAATACTATTTTACGCATCAAAATTTGATAGTCCATAATCTCGCGAAGTCATTCCGAGAAATTGTGGACTCAAATAAAATGGCGACCAATCAGAGCACAAGTCAACAATTTAACCGTTTTCATGAGATAGTTTACCTGGAAACAAGGCTCTCATTGGACTATTCAGAGAAAACAAAGACCATTGAAGGGCCAAGTTTCCAATTTAACTATCACACCAAAACAGATAAATTGTAGACCAAACAGCTGATTGGTCGCCAGTTTATGTCAGTTCACAATTTATCGGAATGACTCCGCAAGTTTATAGACTATCAAAAAAAAAACAAACAATATCTCAAGTTATTTTATAATCTTATGGAGTTTGCTATTTTCCGGTGACATCTATAATATCTTCCGGTAGTGACTGGGTGACTAACAGACAACGCACAACCGAAACTACTGGTCGTAGACAGCTGAAATTTGGCATGCAGCTTCCCTATACCTGAGGATTTCTCGAAATTCCTACGGGAACGGGGAAAACCGGGATATGCGCGAACGAAGTCGGGGGCAAAAGCTAGTCCACGTAATGCTAATCAACAGGTCCAGCCTTTTCACAACTACACAATTATGTTGGGTTTGGGTTCCAGTCAGCACGAATGCGGCTGAATACCAGTATTATATCTATCTAATGCCTTTAAACGAGCAATTCTTGTATATATATATAATCAGAATCTCGGAAACGGCTCCAACGATTTTCATGAAATTTAGTATGCCGGGGGTTTAGGGGGCGATAAATCGATCTAGCTAGGATTCATTTTTAGAAAACGTTTACGAAAAAAAACCGAGCGAAGCTCGGTCATCCAAATACTTATTATTATATACAGATAACAGTATCCTATGTCCTACTCCAACATGTCTACCGAGAGCCAAGCTCATCCAAATCCGTGCAGTCAAAATCAATATGGATATTCATAATCACGGTATTTAATAACAAAATAAACAAAAAAAAAATACAGGCGAATTGAGAACCGTCTCCATGGGGCGTCTGCCTGTCTGTCCTCTACAAACCAGGAGGAAGCATACTAACTGCACTACCCATAACGACTGTCGTACATCTACAAATGACAGCCGGGCTGTTGGTCCCGGCTGTCAGGTCACCCTTAACTTGCATTCCGAGGCACGGGAGGAGACTCGGTATGGATGGTATACAACCTTGAAAAACGAGCCGCGCGGCTATTATCATTTAACCACGAGTTTCTAAGTTAACGATAACTATGTTTATGAAGAAAACAAATTCACATGATCGCTGTGAGAAAATATTTCAGCATTTCTTACGAAAAATATTAGTATATTTATATTGGTTGCATCTCTTGCAAAACTTGTAAACTGTTTAACACAATATTGTCATGTGTCAATCATATTTTTGTGAATAAGAGAAATAATATTTTAGTGTATTACATTTTCTTCGAGGTTCGGGCTTCGTCCACAATACAGATGGTCAATCTGTACTTATATGAAATTCGCTGTTCTATTGACATAAATTGACAACTGTGTGCAAACATCGTTCCCTCAAACGAACAACAGACCGTATTGGACGTTTAGTAATCCATGTAGCATCACTCAATTTCACTTTTTTTGAAATCGGCTAAGAACAAGCGCGTGAGTAGGCAGTGTTTGTCTGTCTGTCTGTCTGTAGGCTGGCTGCGCAAACAGGCGGACCATTGTCGTTCTAATCATATGCAAGTGGAGCGAGGCCGGGGGTTCCGGCATGCTAGTTGCTTAACGATTTGTTCCTGACTAAGAGTAAAGACTGTTTTGAGTATTTATTTTATTGTTTGTGCCTTTTTAATATGGCTTTATGGTTTGGCCTAAAATATGCAAGATATAAGTTATTAGCTGGACAGCTTGACATGGTGGACATCCCACTCAAGTTCTCACACTCACACAAAACCAAGCGATCAGTTTTCTGAACACCCTGATTGCTCAGGAACTGGAGGTCGATATATTTACGTTCACTCATAGATTGATGATCAAAAACTGTATTAATTTTTTAAAAGTTTATTTAGGAATTCTGTTTTTGGCTAGCTATACGCTTTAGTGCAAACTGTAGGTATAGTAAGCAGGTCATCATATATCAGCCGAAAGATGTCCACTGCAGGACATAGAACTCCCTCAAAGGGGGCTTGGCAGGCGGGTTGGCGAACGCAGTGTAACTGTTGCAATGCACAGAGAATGCTGCTGCCCATTCTCTGGTGAGTCCCTTAGTCGCTTCTTACGACACCCACGGGAAGTGATAGGATGGTGCTATTCTTTTATGTCCGACACCTTACAGAACATAAATAAGCAATTGTTGCGAATTAAATAAAAGTAATAAATAACAAGTTTTGGGATTATGCATGTGCATATTGTGCATACTGCTAAGAAGTAGAATTCCCTGCCGGAATCAGTGTTTTCTGATAGTTACAACCTAGGGGCTTTTAAGTCAAGATTGAATATTAGGTTACTTCAAGGCAAGAGTTCTCTATTGTCGACCACATCATCGCTTTCATCAGGTAAGATTGCGGTCACCGGCGAACCCATAAATAATATAATTAAAAAAAAAAGTGCGAAGCCGTAGAAGACAGTAAACCCTCGAAATTATTTTTATCATATTTATAACACGCATATTTTACAGTCATTTGAAATCATTTCTGTACTCGATTGTACATGCAATGACAATAAGTATCATAATAAATTATTGTATCATTGACTTACGATTCAAAAACTGACGTAATAAAATATCCAAGTTTATGCTACGTATCCATATATTTACATAATAAAATAATCTGTACGTACTTGTCTCCTTTACCTAAACAATAGACAAAAAAAAATGTGAACACGTTTAAATTGTATGGGACGTTTTAAACATAATTACGTCTGAGAAGTTTGCTTTTTGCTGAATCGATTTATACGGACCGGTTAAAATATAGTATATCTAATCAATCTATATTTCAGATTCAGATTATATTTATACATGTACATATAAATATAATCTGAATCTCGGAAACGGCTCCAACGATTTTCATGAAATTAAGTATGCAGGCAGGGAGTTTCAGGGGCAATAAATCGATCGAGCTAGGTTTCATTTTTAGAAAACGGTCATCCAGGTACTATATTATATAGTATTGCATGAGTTGCCAGTGACGTCACACGCTTGTAAAACGCTCACAACTCCAAGAATAAGGACTCGCCAGTATTGTATAATACACCGTGAATAGCAAACGCTCAAGGGAGTAAAACAAATCAGCTTTGTGGCTGATTATCGTAGCAGTAGTAACACCGAATTGATTACATCTTAATAGTTCAATTGACTTAGTATTTAACCTGACCTTTTCAATTTCCAAATATGTACTATCTAAGATAATCTGACCTACGTACCTAAAGGTGAAGGGATTAAATGCAAACGCACTGAAATCGCATATACACAGTTAGCAGGAGTCGTAATCCTAAGCTTTAAGGAGTGGCGGCGGCGACCTCTCACGTCCGGCCCTGGTTAAATCCATGGTTCGGAGCGAGGCGGCTAGCGAAGGAGACCCATCGACGTTGCTATTGACGTGGCCACCTACTGGACCCAAACAATCTAAGGAGTTAACCATCGATTCGAAAAGAACAAGAAAACGTCCTAGAAGAACGGCGACACGGTTGGTTCAGTGGTTGAGCTATTGACTGTTGCGCTGCGTGTCGCGGGTTCGATTCCCGTACGGAACAAATATTTGTATGGCATACAGATAGTTTGCTGTTTGTGTATGTGAATTTAAATGTTTGTAAACGTACCCACGATACAGGAGAAATTTCTAGTGTGGGGCAACGTTTTATTTAAAAAAGTTAGTATTAAAAAAAACCGGCCAAGTGCGTGTCGCGCCACGCAGTGTAGGGTTCCGTATTTACCCGTCGCGGTCGTGACAAAAAATTGCAAATTTTATCATGACATTACAAAGTTACAAATACTTTTAAGTCATTTTCGATGGGGTTACTATGAAATTTTTATCTTATCAGTTACATTTTATAAGTCGAATATTACTCGTTAACTTGTAAAGCCGACTTAGCTGTGATAGTTTTCCTTTAAAATTCGTTATATACGCTACTACCATATTTTTTATCATGTCTCTAAAAAACACCGTTTAGCTGGCAGAGGGGGACACTTGACTCTAACAAAAATTAGCACTTCAAAGCTTAAATTTCGCAAACGGATTCTTGGATGGAAAAATGGTTTTCGCACACCCGTAATATTTTTGAACGACCTATCCAAAACACTACGGGATAGGCGGTAAAAAAAACACCATACCTACGTCTAAGGGGTACCCTAAAAAAAGTTTTTTCTTCAAGATTTTATTTAACCACTTTGTCGGCCTGAGTAATATGTAACACAAGACGTCCACTGCTGGACATAGACCTGGGGGGGGGGGGGGGGGGGGGGCCAAAA
>NDFZ01005447.1:853395-880602 GCA_002192655.3 Mamestra configurata
CAAAATTGTTTATTTCGTTATTACACATTTTACAATGTTGTACAGTTGGTGGCGTCCCCTTTTAAGCATATCGATGCCTGTACCAGGAGGCGCCGCTCTTTTATATCATACGAGTGTAATAAGTTACAAAACAAAGTGTAAGTTAATTATTAATAAATAGTCTAATACTAGTTAAACATAAGTCTGTTTGTGTGGGTATGTGTGTTTCTGACCGTGTGTGTGTGTTTGTGTTTCTATGATAGTGAGTGAAAGGGTGTGAGTGCATGGAGGTTGGTTTATACGGAAAGTGGTTTCTGTAAATGGGAACAGTTTAATTAATATTTAACAACAGATTCTCTGTTCATCATAACATAACTTGTTAATCCAGTTAACCAGCAAAGATTTGCATTCTTTAAACGGTTTAGTATAGATATCAATTACTTTGTTTATTTTATTAATAACATATTTATAGTAATGACATATCATGACAGGATATGTTGTAAACCTGTGGTAGATAGAGTTAAAGATAAGTTAATGCGCGTTGGAAAGTTTGTGTGAGGGACGAGATGAGAGATAAGGGAGTGAATGATAGAGTGCCGCTTGACAGTGGATAATTGAAGAAGAAAATATATTGCGCCAAACCGAAGTAACACATTTTTTTTAAGTATGGATATTCATCAAATGACTCCTTCTGCTCTGGGCTGAGCTAAAGAGACTGTCAGACTTTTACTGACTAAAACCCATCCGTGTTCCTTCTAAAGCCCTTTGCGTTCCAGGGCCGCGGTGACTCTTTCGAACAAATTCGAACACATGCGGCGATGATTTTTGAGTGTGACCTTTATTGAAAAAGTACTTTTTTATCTTAGCAAGTTTTTTAGAGGAGCTTTTGGTTATAATATCAATTTTAAGTTATTTTAAGTAACAGTGATTTTTGTAAATAAAACTAAGTGTCGCATCGCCCAGCATTCAGTGAGGTTGTTGAGTACTTAACTAGTTTTATTTTTTCTTGAAAAAATCTAACATACATTCTCCAATTAAATTAAAACTAAATGTTGATATCGTAATTAAAATCATTCGTCAAAACAAGTTATTTTTAAACACTTTCCTAATTATAAACCGTGAAACAGACAAACAGACTCAGTAACATTCTCTTGCTTCCACGCGTTTACATACAATTATGAGTTACATACATTCTGAGGTATATAATTACAACCATGTAATTTGTTATTCAATGCACATTATGTAAGTTACAATCGTAAATGTATGTTACCCCACTAACATGATATAAACAATTAAAAGCGCCAAGTGCGTGAACCGCACAGCGTAGGGTTCCGCATACATATTTTATGTGACCGTATTATTTCAATCAACGTCAGTTTATAATAAATCTCGCAATATCATAAACACTCGATACATTGTGAACCAAACTTTTCAAATACAGTAAAAGTATACCCCATCAATATTCGAAAGTAAATTACTTATCTGCGTCTTACCGAGATCAAAGAGGTGGTTGGTAGGTTGTAATGTGTTTATGTATTACTAACTTACGGTGTTTACAATAACCCAGTGACACATACATGTAAAATGACAAACACTAAAGTATTCTAGAGGTAACCCCGCTTTATCTCGGCATGGGATACAGAAGTTCCATGTGTATAAATTTTCTATGCAGTTAGACTCACATAAAAACTATGCCTTAAATGACTGGTCACTCGTTAAAAAAATCTGTCGAAACATTGCTTTGTCGTCTATGTTACACACACCCTTTACTTAAAGCAAAATGTTCAAAGTACTTATCAGTACTATATTTATTTAAATAATTGTTCGGTCACATTTATAAAACCCGCTCTTATAAACTAATCACACTAATATTATAATGGCGAAAGTTTGTGAGTGTGTGTATGTGTATGTTTGTTACTTCTTCACGCGCGAACGGCTTTACCGATTTAGAAGAAATTTGATATAGACATTGTTTGAGTCCCGGGAGTGTTCCCTTGGGATAATTTTCGACATTAACGCGGGTGGAGCCGCGGGCGGTAGCTAGTATATTATAAATGTGGAAGTAACTCTTTCTGTCTGTCTATTTGTTTCTTCTTTAAGTTTGAACGGCTGAACATATAGGTCACGGTTTGGAAATAGTCTTTTTTTTTTAAGAATGGGAAATCGTCAAATGACTTCTTCCGCTCTGGGTGGAGAGAAGGTGTGTTAAACTCTTAGTGACTAAAACCCATCCGTATTCCTCCTAAAGCCCTTTGCGTTCCAGGGCCGCGGTGATTCTTTCGAATAAATTCCGCAACCCTGGCAGTGGAATACGACATAGGATACTTTTTATTCCGGGAATATGTTCCCTTGGGATAATTTTCGACCATTACGCGGCAGAAGCTTGTACACAATAGTTATCATCTTTGTCTAATTAGTAGGTATAAACTAAAAAACAACCTCAACAGATAAAGATGAAATACCCTTCCTGCGTATCTCTAAAAACCCAAGTGCTCTAAACGCACTTTGAACATGGCCGGGTTATAGGAAGTTTCGCAAACAATGCAACTGCAATGATAATATTGGTAAAAAATCGGAAGATCTGCGAGATCGCTTTGTTTGTTACGTTACTATTACGACAGTTTAACGCAATACACGATCATTATCTTGTGTCGTATCGTAGTACTGTAGTAGCTTAATTACTGCGATTGAAGATAGCAGCGTTCTTTAACTGGAGTAGATTGACTATTTTGTAGTACTCACATGCTTGTATGATGTTGATAGGGATATCCGGCTATAATTTGGCTTCTGGAAGGCAGAAGCTTTTTAAATAAAGAGAAGGAACGAACATCTTCCTGCCTCCTTGATGGCTCTATAATAATCATAAACCCGATCTTTCGAATATAATTTAGTTGCACATCGGCTTCGCACTGGTGCAAATTTATGACTAACTATAACATTTAGAGCTAGCGCAGCCAAAAACAAAACCTTACCCGCCGAAGAAAGAATAGTCTCCGAAACTAATGCAACACCTAATGCATCTCATTTATCACCAAATAACGAGGTTAATTGATGACAATACACAACAATAGTCAATGAGAACTGTCACAATGTGGAGATGTGACAATTGTGTGACAATAGTGACTAATCTGACACGTTAGGTTGAGAAACTGTGAAGGTTAATGAGACCTTCGAGCCTGATTGATACGAAAGGTTAATAAGGAGATGACAATGCTCCACTTTTGGATTATCATTGTTACAAGTGTTACTACAAAATTAATTGTCAAATTGACAGTAGGTAATAATAATTATAAAACTAATACGGTTTTCTTAGGGATAAGTCCGTCACAATATTCCCAGCCACTGCAACTCCTGAGAACCAGAATCAGCAGCGACCACCAGAAAGAAAAATACAGTTAATTGTTTTTATTTTGAGTCAATCATCCAAGCCTTAAAACCCGGCTGCTACAGATGTGTGGTAATGTTATCCCAAGTATGTTTGGATTAGCTTTCAGTGTAACTAAATGCAACAGTATCTTCTGTTTGAAAGCACGTTAAGCCGATGGTCCCGGCTGACATTTGTATACCTTTGGCAGTCGTTACGGAGTGTCAGACGTCAATCTGACTCCAATCTTGCCAAGAACTACTGTGTTATCCAGTAAATGATTGTGGAGGTCTGGTAGGCAGCCGCTCCACGTAAAATAATGGTATTCAGCTGGATCCGGGCTGGAACCCGACTGTAATATACGTTGAGAAAAGGCTAAGCAGATGATGATTGAGTATTTAATATCTAATAATAATCATAATCGAAGAAAATCGATAAAACTAAGCCTTTTCAGAAAGTTTAGTGGACATCGAAAGCGATTTCAGCGTGCGTTCAACTTATTCCTAATGAAATTGTCTGCGTTTGCGGTAACCTCATTAGGTGTCTCCTTAAATGTAACCCATTAATTTGAACTTTTATTGGGTCTCCACGATTAGTTGCCTATCCTAGGTTATCGCCCGTTGTTAACTTTACTATATCTGGTTTGTCTGTTTATTAGCTAGAGTCATTGCCGCAGCGATTTCAGTTTTAAAGGTACTTTCTAGTGTCTCTACAAATTCATCAAGGTATTCTAAAGAAGCCGCAATGTGTTTGTATTTCGTATTCACACCAATAGAATAATGTTTACTTTACAATTCATCGAATAACAAATCTTCGCAAATCATCAAACGGAATCACCGAATTACAACACTTGGTTGCAAAGTGAAGGCAAATCCTACATCTATTGAATATGTGATGCGTTAAAACCCATTTAAATGTCGTGTCTGTTCGAAATAGCATGCACTTACCATAAGAGGTGTTGCTGAAGTGAAAACTTCTTGATACTTAACATGTTACTACTGTGTTGATATTATATTACTTACAAAAGAAATAATAATTACCATAAAATGATAATCTAGCGATAAATACGTAGGCATGCCTTTAATCTGCAATAACAGATTTGGTACACTTGGTTCTCTTTTGTTTCATCCATGCTATAAGCGTATAGAATAAAACAGCGGAGGACCAAGGGTCAGCCCCTATGGAACCCTACTACTAATCGTATTAAATTGACTGTTGATTCTCGAAGTTTTTGAGGTTCTAAAAGCATTTACCCTTGCGGAACTCCAAAACTCGACCCATTCCTTAGAAATCTATTTTCTACTCTCCTGACATCACCTCAGATGATATAACCTAATCAAATGCCTACGCCTAGGAAAGACACTTCAAAGAGGACTTCCTCAACATAAGAATGAGGCATCAACAGTCAAGTCCCAGCTTTCGAAGCCGTGAGAAGTTAATGGTTTATTCAAGAAGCGAGTTAGATTAACTCAAACGCTTTCGTTTACGCGACGTGCATACGAGATGTATGAGTTCAGATTAGTAACGCGGCGTTTTTGTAGTGGCAGGTCAGGACTTGAGGATGTATTTTTAACCTATGCTGTAGAGTGTCGCTTAAGTTTATCGTTTACATGAATCTGTTTGTTAATGTACCATTGATAAGCAAAGCGTTATACACAGGAAAAGCGAGCATTGGTTTCTATGCTTGATAATGGTAATATGGTGCATGTAGCCAATTTCGGAGTTTCCTCGCGATATTTGTACACCAACAATAATTCTAGTTTATGGTATCTTTCACTAACTTAAAATTCGCATACGGCTAGAATCAAAGAGTAACGGCCGGTCTCAATAACGTATCTACCTTTATTTAAACTTCATGATTAAAAGGCAAAAATAACATTTCAGCTACTGTTGGTAGCTAAAATGACAGGTAGTTACAGGTAGATACGTTATTGAGACTGGCCGAAAGAGCGCATCGTTATGTTACTCGAACTACAGACGTAAAATTACAGAAACAGAAGCCTTGCAACAGCTTCCAACTCTCTCAGACGGACATTTTTAATTCGATTATAAGAATTTTGAAAACAGTCGCATTAGTGTAAACCAGTTTGATACTAGACTGAACTACTGCAGTCTAATCCCCGTGACTAAGAACGACATTGACATTTATCCAAAAAGTGGGCGGTCCCACACGCGTCGTCGTCGCAGCCGAACGCACTTGCATCATTATTTGCGAGAACTCTGAATCATAATGTAAGTGATTCGAAAGGATAATTGGAGCATCGACCTTTTGTTTCTGTACCATGAAAAAGAAAGGCATTAAAACTTCTACATTAATTTTTCCTTTTCCCATACTTGGTTTTTCAAAAGAATCATACTATCTTGTCTTTGGTTTAGCTATACTTAACTGTTCATCATTCTTTTGCGCTTATCCGATTTATTTGTGGCCGGTGCAATATGTTTTCTTCTTCTATACTTCTTTATTAGTTGTCATCTCAGTAGTGATCGTAAACTCTCCACAGACAAGGACCCATCTTCCATCTTATGCCGCATGACTTGAGGTTCTTATGACTGCGTCAGCGTGTGGAGCTTAACTTGAATTTAACATAAAATTTGAACTGGTTTAATTTATTTTGTTTGCCTTTCTTAACCATATCACACAATTCATCCGTCAGTTTGTAGGCCTTCATATTTATATTCAAGATTTATACTCAAACATGGAGCTATTCTTTAACTCTGCTGAATAATTAAATAAAAATTCTAATGAAGACAACTTGGCAATTTGTCAGCTCTTATTCATTTGTCTTTCAGGTTTATTATTGAGATTGATTTACTAACCATTCTGTCTTGTCTTAATCATCTATAACCATGTCTGCATGTTACCACCATCAAAAAACAATTCGCATTCAACTAAGCACTGAATATGTGATGTTCTAGAGAAAACTCTAGTTACAAGTAGTTACAAATCACTTGAATGTGTAAATGTGCAACCATTGAAAGTTATATCTAAAAAAGGAAATGTCCAATCGAAGCTAAGTTAAAATACATGTTGACATTATATAGGAAAACACTGAATCGATTGCAGAAATGTTTTCCCTGTTGAGTTTATAAACTTCTAAGTGAAAGGTACTATCAGTAAACATGATAAATATACAGCATTTCGTCGGCTAGTTTTCTTTTCTCACTTATTCTAGCACTAGCTTTTGCCCGGGTCTCAGCCCGCGTGAGTGACGATATTTATCCCAAGGGAACACACTCCCGGGATAAAAACTATCCTATGTCCTTTCTCGGGACTCAAACAATCTCTATACCAAATTTCATCTAAATCGGTCCAGCCGTTTGTGCGTGTAAAAGTTACAAACATACGCCCACACTCACAAACTTTCGCCTTTATAATATTAGTGTGATTATATATTTTTAATGCTCCCAAATGAGCATGTTAACTGGAGCTAATTATGCATAAAACGACTAGTGGCCCTACTATGACGTGCTAATGCCATCCAATTCCGACGATGTAAAAGGGATAGTGCTATACGCTATGTATAGCTCCGTCTCTCATGGAACGGAATCTCGATCGTTTTAAGACTTTATAGTAAGGCCCCAGGTCGAAAAAATACTTACCTGTGCCAACCAGATACTTTGCGATTTCTAGATAAAGATGATTGTACTTTTCCACTTAAAATTCATTCATAAACTAATGCTCATATACCATTGTCATGGATTTTAAATTATTCCTAACAATCTTTTCTGTTTCCTTTTGCGCATTGCCCGATCCTGGACCGTCTTCTCTCTCATCTTTGGTTCTCATTATAACTTTTCACAATTTTACGTAACTTCAAATTATGTCTTCTAATAACCCAAATGTTTGAAGACACGCCTTAGCCTGAACTTGTAATACTGCCTTTCTGACTGCTAACCGCAAGCCTCTCACTAAATTAATGATCATCATAAATAATATAATGATAGGTTCATCTTCTCAAATGAGGCCTTTTGAATTATATTTATTACTGAGTATAATAATCAGCCCGCAACACACTTTATGTCAGAAAACCTGTATTGCTAAAAAAATAGGGAAGTATTTATTTTACAAAGTATATTGTGATTTCATTTCATAACGATACGGTCAACAATGCCATTCATTTGCAAAAAATCATTTTCTTTCGTATCTGTTGTATTTCTTTTTGCGTGTTTTATTTCTTTTATAATTCAGTTTTAAATATTTAGTTTGTGCTAGTACTCTCGGCTTCAGTTAATATAAAGTAGAGTACTGCTCTCAACGATAGTATTAGAAGTATCGTGAACTGATCCGAACTTCAGTCTCCAACGAAACATTTTTCATTTTTATAAATTGTATGGAGAAGCAATGCTCGGTGCATTGTATCTGCAAACAAATTATTAAAATGTAAAATGGTTTGTATTTGAAATATTTCTTAGGGTCGACATCGATCGACGTTGATCGATTGATGATCGATAGATTAGTGTGGTAGCACCCTTACAATTCCAACTCATTCAATTTTGAGTCAATGTTTAGTTATTGTACAGGAAGTGAACTATTATAGTTGAACTTTCACAAGTTACACCGAATATTATTCAGCCTACTGCCAAAATGTGAAGGCCTATTACTCAGTCACATTTCAATCGGATGACGCTTAAGGAAAAAGTCAACTTTGTCCTAACAAGGAACAGTTTCTACAAAAGTTTAGTATTAGATTTAGATATAGTTATCAATGTTGTCATGCATCATTCTTAAACTCTGAACTTCTAACTCCTATACTAAGCTGATTCTTGATTTTAGTTGCTTACAACCTAACATATGCTTAACAAAAAAAAAACAAGACATTAAATTGCGATGATAATGGAAGCGGCCACCACATGACACCGGCAGAATAGTCGTCATGAACTCTATTGCCAAAGAAGAAGAAAAATGCAACGGTACCCCAAACAATATTTATAAAATTCTTCCGTTACTGACTGACCGAGTGAGTGACTGACAGACAACGCACAGCCGAAACTACTGTCAGTCGATTCAGCCGGTCGATTCTGTAAACATGTCGAAGTGAAGGCTTGGGTGAAGTGATCACGAGGTGTGCTGTCAATCCATATAATCAAGATGGAATGGCAGCTCACTTCGTGATCACGTGATATCTTGAGTATATGGATTGACAGCTTACCTCGTGATCACTTCACCCAATCCTTCACTTCGACATGTTAACAGAATCGACCCGTTGGTCGTAAAAAGCTGAAATTTGGCATGTCGATTCCTTGGGAAGTATAGTGGAGGATTACCCGAAATTTCTACGGGAACGGGTAAAAACGGGATATGCGCGTACGAAGTCGCAGGCAAAAGCTAAGTTACTCATATTTTTCTGTAAAAAGAATTTAAAAAAATATCAGCATTATTAGTAGCCGAGACTTAGAAGCCGCTGCGATAGCAACTATACAAACTTGTAGGTTTTGTGAAAAAGTAGCATTTTTGTTGAGTTTATTTTAATACACTCCATGAAAACTTACACGAAAAAAAAATGTACATCTTGGTAGAATGCCTGCTTCAGAATAGTATTAGCATACAAAGCGAAACTTCCTGATACTAACATCGATCGATTTCTACTTGAATCTTTACTCTTAAAAAACAATTCAATGGATCAAATGACTGCCAACAGTAGCATTGATCTAACAGATACTATTGACAGCAAATATCTCCGCGTCATTATGCTGTCAATTTGCCAACAGAGCGAATAATGCCGATGACAGCAAGATCCACCCAAATGGGCGTGTCTTACTCTCAACGGGGACTATTCATCTGTAGCTACATCCGTCACCAATTGACATAGCAATAACAATGATGGTCCATTGATGAAATGATAATTCAACATCGTTTCTCTTTTACGTAATCTGGTTTGTGCATATATCTATAATTTTAACATGACATGAAAGAGAAATAGACTACAATAGCCTCTGTTTTTGGAGAAGAATAATAGGGCCAGCTTTCTCTGTCTGTTCAAAGAAGTTATAAGAAGTAACTACGGGGTTATCGGATCACAGTATTCTACTGTTTGCCATGCTTAAGCGTTGTGTACAGTTCTTCAAGACAATTCTGGAACACCTTGCATCTAAAAACCCAAAACGTAGGATGTCAGACCTCATTCGTCCTTTTCTCTTGTTGCAGCTACTCTGGTTATCAGTACACAGCGGTGATGGATACAGCTGCCCCTATGGACACAACTGTGTGCTAGAACCTGCCCCTCCTGGCAAGACACCGCCTTGTGCACAGCCTGGCCTCACGTACTGTGTGCATCCGGATCCTTATCCAGAGTAAGTTATAGATTGGGTGTAACTATTAATATGAAAAGAACTGTTAGCATCGGCTGGCAGGTAGCCTCCCCGTGCAAAGCGTAGCCTTACACACCTACTGGGTGTTTTCGGATCCTTATCCTGAGTAAGTTTATTATCAGTAGCCTTAAGAACTGTATTTCAAGATTTGGAAATGCATGCTAAATTCGAATTTCGCTCAGCTGCTATCAATTTGTGAAGATCTTCACTCTTTATGTGGCCCCTATTGCCAGTTTAGTTTTTACGATTCCGAACGCCCATATAAACAAACGGAATCCTGATCCCCTTACCCTTAACTCGTGTGTTTTTCCGTCTGTCGCCGCATATTTGGTTCCGTATTTACAAGACCGATTCATTAATTCCGTGTGGCAGTGTCATCTTGCTGAGCTATCGAATATTAGCACCAACCTTCAAAACTTTAATTTGTTTTTTTCCATACTTTCCAGAAAGATAATCCGCCAGCTAATAGAAGCAGGACAGTACGACATCAGCACTCTTCTATCAGACGAGACGCGTGACGAGTTTTCGCTGAAAAAAAACGACTACCCTTACGACTACGGGCCCAACTCGCTGCCCCACGTCGACCAGATCTCGCTGGTCAATGACCCTCACTACCAGAAGAATTACAATACTAAGTTTCATACGAGGTATAATCATGGTGAGTTACGATTTTTCGTTTAAATGTATTTATTATTTTTATTTCCATATTCATCTAACATTTTTCTGATTATTTTTGTCGACTAAATCCTCTAGTCAAGATTCTTAAGCAGGACTTCATGTTTAATTTATTATTATTTGTAATATGTCCCGCACCGATGGCTAGTCTCGGTTGAGATTGGCCGCCATGGCCGAAATCGGTCAGGAGGACTTTATTTTTATATTTAGGGTTCCGAACATTCGTAAAAAACGCAACCCTTATAAGATCACTCGGTTGTCTGCCTGTCCATCTGTGACAGCCAATTTTCTCTGAAACTACTAGACCGATTCTGTTCAAATTTGGTACACATATGAACTTTTGTGACCCAAACACGGACAAATTACGTAAATAAATAACTGAAAAAAGTTTTTCAAACTGTACCGTATGACATCTATACTAATACGTATATATCTAATAAAAGGGCTCATAGTAAAAGTCTCATAAATATCTTTTTCTTAATTAAAAAAATGGTTTAGGAGTTAATTAAGAAATTGGATGAAAACTCACCTCTCACTCAAAGGTAAGGTTCACCATCTCTGCCCTATGTAGTTTAGCTACTTATAGATTACAGGCGATGGCCTAACCACACACTGTCGTGAGAAATTTCTCTTGTAAATATATTGCACAGATCGATTCGATGGCTGCTAAGATGACCCGTACGCGATGCAATTGAATGTTTATTTCCCTGCACAAAACTTACATTCCTCATGTTGGCTTAAGAACGTTCAGAAGTCCCACTTGAGCTTTCAACTTTGAACTTATGACTGAGCAACTAAGCACTTGCATACTAACTTGTAGGATCGTCAGAATTTATTTCGTTAGAATCAGGCACGGATAATAGGGTCCGATACACTACGTTTATTTTTTTTACTATTGATTGGCACGCCTTTGACCACTACCCCACCTGATGGCAAGTGATAATGTGGTCGAAAATGGAGCACGCTTGCCCAGAAGTAACCTATTCACTCTTGGCTTAAAAACTCCCAGGTTGTAGCTCTGGCAGGGAATTCCACTCTTTAGCTGCACGCACAATGAATGTGATCTCATAACGTTTTGTGCGCGTGGGTGGGATATCCACCATGTATCGGTGGCGCATCGACGCACGTCTTGTGGTCCGGTGATGGAAAGGGGTTGGCGGAATTAAACTATGCGGTTCCGTCGCACACTCCCCAAAATGCCGGTTGCATTAGATTACAAGAAAACTGACTGGCTAGCAACTCGGCGTCGATGCTCAAGACTTTGGAGCTTCGACTCGACGAGCCTTTTATTGCCGATGATCCTCTTGGCTCGTTTCTCAATCGACTCAAGGGCATCAAGCTGGTATCGGGCAGATCCGTCCCGGTGCGATGAGATGAGAGCAGTACTTCAATACCGCATTGTTTAAAAATCAAAGTTCGTCACATAAATACGAATCTAGACAAAAACATGTCCTTATCCTAGTGAGTTCGACATCACGGTTCTTTAAAGCTAGCAACGCTAGGTGATATGTTTCTTAATTTTTTTGGGTTGGGAAATCATCAAATGACTTCTTCCGCTCTGGGTGGAGCGGAAGGGCGTGTCAGACTCTTACTGACTAAAACCCATCCATGTTCCTTCTAAAGCCCTTTGAGTTCCAGGGCTGCGGTGACTCTTTCGAACAAATTCCGCAGGCCTACCCTGGCAGGGTAGGTGACATGCTTGCGATGCGTTTTGGTATCCATACTAATGACCGGATCTAACGTACTAATGTGGACGGTCGATGTAGCACCATTATTCTATATATAATCCCACTATTTTTAGAAAACTAGTGCAGTGGTGTTATTATCACAGGGGCATAGAATGGATCGTAAATGTTTTTAGGGTTTCGTACCCAAAGGGTAAAACGGGACCCTATTACTAAGACTTCGCTGTCCGACTGTCACCAGGCTATATCTCATGAACCGTGATAGTTAGACAGTTGACATTTTTATAGATGATGTATTTCTATTGCCGCTATAACAACAAATAAAATAAATATTTAAGGGGCTCATACAACAGTCATGATTTTTTGCCGTTTTTATAGAGTACGGAACCCTTCGTGCGCGAGTCTGACTCGCACTTGGACGGTTTTTTTATAATTGATAGGCTCGCGTTTAACCACAATCTCACTTGATGGAAAGCGATAATGTCGTTGACGGTGAAGCTTGTCTAGAAGTAACCTGTTTACTCTTGGCTTAAATAACTAGGAAACAGAGACTCCGGTAGGGAATTCCACTATTTAGCTGTACGCACAATGTAAGTATTCCTAAAACCGAAGCTGTTAGAAACTAAAGCAAAAGCCGTTTACCCTGGAACTAACTACAGAACTAATCTACAGTTCTTCACTAATCACACTAATCTTCTTTTTTCTCTTCGCAGACATATTCGCTCAAAAAACGCCGCTACAGCCGCCGACAGCGAGCGACCCAAACCCATACAACATCAACGCGTACCAAGCCAGCAACTTCTCCAAATTCGGTTTCCATGGTTACCCCCCCAACAACTACGGAGGCTGGAACCCGACGAGAAACTTTGGGGATTATGACAAGAAGGTTCTAAGACAGAACCCTTTTAACCAGAACTTCTTTGATACGTCGAATTTTTACCCGAATTATGAGAGCAATGAGTGGTTTCGACCATCGAGTGGAGTCTCGCAGTACAATCCCAATGAATGGTGGAAGTTAGTACTTATCATTTTGCATTTTTTTTTCCTTTATGAATTTTGGTAGAGAATAATAATGTAGGATATAGGAGGAGCTCGCGGCTAAAGAATAACAGCCGCACGGATACATCTTTAAGGTTAAGCAACGCTTGCCGAGGTCGGTCTGTGGATGGGTGACCATCTTAACATACTGAAAATCCCCCGTGCCTCGGAAAGCACGTTAAGCCGTTGGTCCCGGCTGTCATTTGTAAATCTTTGGCAGTTGTTACAGATTGTCAGAAGTCAGAAAATCTGACACCAGTTTTGCCAAGAAGTACCGTGTTACCCAGTTAATGGGTTGTGGAGGTCTGGTAGGCAGCCGCTCCACGTAAAACACTGGTATTCAACTGAATCCGGTTCGACTGGAAGCCGACCCCAATATAGTTGGGAAAAGGCTAGGCAGATGAATGTAGAATAATAATATAAGATACTAGCTGAACCACGCAACTTCGTCTGCGTCACATTTTTCATGAATGCTCGGCTCTTATTGGTCGTTGCGTGATGTTATATAGCCTATAGCCTTCGTCAATAAATAGACTTCTTAGGTTTAGCGCGTTCTACCAAACAAATAGTCAAGAATAACTAACTGATCGAGTGGTACATGATTAATTATAAATTATCGACCGCCGAGAGTAGAAAATAATTAAAGCCCTAATATCGCTATTACGAAAATAGGGGTTGGTGATAGAAGTGTGATTTTTTTTATTTTTTAGGTTTATATGTATTTTTAAATGGCACAAAAAAAATATTTTGTCCAAAAAATAAAAAAATAATGTTAGGGGTGGACAACCCTTATCACTTAGGGCTATGAAAAATAGATAGTAGCCGATACTCAGACCTACTGAACATGCAAATAAAATTTCAAAAAAATCGGCCAAGCCGTTTCGGAGGAGTATGGTAACTAACATTGTGACACGAGAATTTTATATATATAAGATTTATTTTATTCATTACATGCTTCCTAAACTTACTGAATAAGTAAATTAATACTGAGCTGTAGGTGTTTTGTCCTTCTGAACGCGATCCTCACAATGACCACTACAACCGTTCATTGTTTTGGCACTTCCATTCTTCTGTTGCCATAGACAATTTGACGCAATTTGCCGTATTACCAGATTTACACTCGGTGTTACTTCCTTAGTCGTGCTTCCCAGTTTTTCAACAGCTTTTGACCTTGCGAGGGAAATCTAAAAGCAAACATTCCTTTCCTTAGACGGCTTGAATGCCTCATTAAAAATGATCTATGATATCTTCACCAAGTTCCTCATTGCACAGAGAATTTTTCTCTGTTCACCGTGGGAAAACAAGAGAGCATCGATAGAAGAAAGAAATTATTGCTTTACATTCATCATAGACTTATTGGCACCTTTTACTAAGTAACTTTTTATTGTATGATCGATGTGTTTAGAAAAAACTTCGTGCATTCCGTGAAGGTGTCGTTAACATGATCAATTAATAATATTTTTCATCAGTCATTGTCAAAGTATTGGTCGACGTTTGAGAGTTCTCAAATTAAATGAATAATAATACCTATTGGTTTTACATTTTTAATTATTGATGATAACTGTCTTGGTATTTAGGTAATGAGCTTATCTTCAAGCCATTTATTTTATTGCCAGCTGTAAATGTCACTTGGCAGGATCAGCTTTATGAATTCACTTCAAAAGAATCAATTACATACAGGATTATTAAATTTTATATACCGAACACTTTTAAGAAATGAATGAGACAACATCTGTGAGATAAAGTAGGTACATACCTATAATCTTCTACTAACCCGATCCTACGTACCGACCTACTTGTACAAACATTTGGATTACTTACCTACAATTCCTCATTCCTCACAATTTTCCTGACAATTTTCGCAATCGTCCTGGCAATCCTTACATTATTCCTAGCACTCAAAATAATATTTTATTTTATTACGTTGCAGATACGTATTACCATCCCGGTCGGACGTGACGATAGAACGCTCCGTCTCGTTCCCGACACGCACGTCAGCCGCACGGCGACGCAAGAGAAACGCAGAGCTGGTGCAGGCGGCTGAGAAACGTAAGCTCACGGGGGCTGAGGCACTAAGGATAGCTCTGGGGCTTGCCAAGTAAGTAGATATAGTTGAGAAAAAAAAATACTGCTGCAGCTTGGCCTGTCTGAATGGAAGGAATAAAAGGAGGCCTTTGCACTGCAGTAGGTTGAAAATAAATCAATGTTTGGTAGGACAAAGGCAAATCACAGTGAGGTGATTGCTCTTGAGAGTTGAATTAAATAAAAAAGGCATGCTAGGCACACTGTAAATGGAACAGTGTAGATGATGAACTAACTGCATAGTCACTAGGCGGTTAGTAAACCCATGTCTACGTGACCCCTAAACAATGATGGTTTGGAAAATTGAAAGCTCGAAACCAAAGTTAGCTCAGTGATGAAGTCTACCAAGGAACAAGACCATGCAGAAACTTTCACATCCTGAAGTTTAACTTACATATTTTGGCAGTAGGTAACCAACTTCGATTATTTTTGAATCTTAACTCAAACAACAAACAAATGGATAGCTAGTATTGAGTGAATATGGGTAGTTCTTTTACATAATAATTAATATTATACAGTGAAGATACATCAGCGGAGCGTCATCGTAGGCAAGCGGCGACACCTAACACGCAAACGCTGTGTTCCGTCCGAACCGAGTTCATAACCCCCCGAGCGGCCCTCAACAACAAAGGCAACTGGAAATACGTCGTCAACATGCCCGATAACATGTCGCAACTGGTGCGAGCTGAGATTTGCACGTATGTACAATTTCATAATATTTTCCGACTATTAGCAAGCTTTTCTTTTACTGGCGCCATCTGGCCTGACAATAAAGAAACATGGGTTTTGACACTTTTGAAAACAGCGCCATCTATTGTCGAGTAGCAGCGATATTCAAACTTAAACTTAGAAAGCAAATTCTAGAAGTTTTTATTCTATCACCCATTAAATATGCATCGAATTATGTTACAGGTCTACAACATGCAGTGGATTATGTACAGTGCCACCTGGATATACCTCTCGCTGCGAACAAAAATACATTCAGAAACGTTTGGTAGCCCTTCAACCTAGCGGACAAAACCTCTACACGGACGTTTTCTGGATACCAAGTTGTTGCCAATGCACATTTACAGCCAATTGAATAAATTGATTTTCAATGAATAACTTGTGATTTGTTATTAAATGTTGAAACTTTCTTACGTTGTTGGAAGTTTTACTATCTGATACTAGATCGCACTACTGTCGCTATTAAATTAAGTTTTGCGAATTTGTAAGATATCATTGACTTCAAAACTACGATTATTTTTTCTATAATCATGACATTTAGGTGTTATTAATAATACAAATGGAGCATTTTATAACATATCGCTTATCCTGAAGGCAGAGTATTATTGTAATTAAATGACATTTAACAAAGTATTAATTATTATTAAAGTATAAAATGGATGGTTTGTAAATATTAGATAATTGAATAATGATGATGAGATGTAATTAAATATCCTTATTTAGACGTCGCTTTTGCCCATATTATTACTAAGTACGTACAGCTCTGTGTCCCTATATTTCTTTCAGAATAAGGTTTAAGATTTAGAACAACTGTAAAACAGAAAAATCTTGAATTTTCACCTAACCATTTTTTTCATATTTTGATTAGGTTCTGTTCCACAATCATTTCAATAAAATTAGATTTAAGATTATGATCTCTCAGACACTTTCTGAGCAAATTACGTTAAGTTTACCTGAAACTAGATTGTAAAATGCGTATGGCTAATGATTTTCAAACAACATTAAAAAACGACTAGTAATTTATCCCAGGAAAATGCTGTCAAACAGTTATTCTGTGTTCCTGTTTGTAAAGTAAGTAAGTATCTAAAAATGTCTATCTTTAGGATCATCAGACATTAAATATCATCCTAGTACGTATGAAATGGATGCCTAGATTAATTTATTCCTCTGTTGCACATTTCACTTTTATTTTAGTTGTAATTAAATATGAGTATAACAATATTGTTTATTTATTTTTCCATGGATCATAAACTCCTATTAGAATTTAGTGATACTTGTACGTATGCTGGAAGGATTTATACTTGGTCGGACCTCTGGTTTTACATATAACATGCAAATGAAAGGAATCAGTAATGTAAGAAATAGGATCATACAAATTTTAAATAACGAAACGTATCAGTTTGATCGATACATTTTCGTAATGGACCCAATTAATTCCCATTTATAAAACGGTCTTGTATAACTTGCCGAAATTACTTCTATTCCTATTTCGGTACGCACAAAGAAATAAAACCTTATGGTGTCATGTACAGTTTTGATCAAGCATCTTTGCCTCTCTGAAGTTAGGTGTTTGTGACGACCGCGCAGGTGCAATCGCATAAAAAGTGTTAGCGCGTAAAAATATTTTTGTTTTATACGTATTATATTATGAATGTTCTTGAATACTGTTTTTTAACTCACTTGAATAAAGTTGTAGAAGCAGTTTGCGATTGTAAGATAAGTAGGTAGAAATGCATAAGAAGGTAATAAGTATAGGTATAGGTAGTGAGGGATTGCGCTAATGCGCTGTGCCCCCAAACTAGTTCAATATAAGTTTATTAGTCAATATAGTCTTTTAGTATTTACTCATTCACTATTGCTCAAAATTTCCGTAACTCCTTCCATAAATAAATTTGTGGGGCCATTAAAAGCAGTAAAAAGAAGATAACTAAACAATAACAAAAACAAAATAATAAAAATAATATCAATGTGTAACACTTATGGCAGCGACAGTCTTATTGCATTGAGCAAGCGAGACACGAGTAGGCATCGAACGTATACGAGCGACTGAGACGCCACTACACGCGCCAGCTTCCGCGAGACCGCACATGCGCGGTGTTATGATCGGTTGTAAAATAGACTACTGCGCTGCGAATTGTGACGAACTTCAGAGTGGCAAAGTTGTTTGACGCGTACTTTACCTGAAGTTTAAAGTTTAAATCATATTTATTACAGTATGTCCTAAAACTGCAAGTATTTAACATTCGATCTTCCGTCTTCTGTAGAGTTGAACTACAAAATCTATTTTCTACTCTATTTTCAAAAGCTAAAACGCTCAAATGACAACGTTACTTCATCTGATAACATTTTATATAATTTTAATTTAATATAACGTTCAGTATATAGGTATAACAATATGTTGTAGCAACACTTTCTCTAACGTTCGTTTAGTAGATTCTTATTTAGTAAAACGTGCTTTTGATCTGGTTATCATTTTGAATAATGGCATATCTCTTGAATGAATATCATATGTTGTTATAACAATAGATGATTATAACAAATGAAAATTATATCGTTCGTTGTTATATTAAAAAATAGTTATACCTAACATTATTAGACTTTAACCTTTTGAACGCCATTGTCACGTACCTATACATGACAAGCGCGTGCCCTGTACGTACGCCAAACATCAAAACTATGTGACAAAAAGTACGGTGAATTTGTGGCTTGGCGTTGGGGGGATGCCAATGCGTTAATGCTCTGGCGTTCAAAAGGTTAACAGCGTCATCTTTTATCGAGTAGTAACGGTATTCTTAACTATAAATACTCCAAACGTAAAGCAGATTGTGTATCTAAGTATTTTTGACTGACATTAAGCATTAATTGAAATATGTTACGTCTACAGCAAGTTATGGTCTACATACTGCTCATGTACTATGCCACCTGGATTTACTTCCAGCTGTGAACAACCCAAAAACGTTTGGTCGCCCTTCAACCTAGCTGAGAAAATCTCTATAGGTACGCAAGTATTGGCGACAGCTTGGTATCCAGAAACCAAGCTGTGGACAGCGCACATTTATACCAATTGAATTGACTTTAAATTCATCGCTTGTGTTTTATTGTTAATAGTTGAAACTAAATTAAAACTTTCTTGCTTTGTTGGAAGCTTTACTATTTGATACTAGGTGGCACTACTATCGCTAAAGTTTTAAGTTTTTGGAATTTGTGAGATATCACACATTGCATTTCAGACTATTGATATTTTTATTATGACAGCTATATATCACCAATAATTGATAAGTAGTAAATACTCTTTTGTACACCAAAAACACTTACACAACTTTTTACACAAACTAAAAATTCTATGGTCTGATAAGCGCTACATAAAGCATTTTATTTTCTTGATTTCGCTTTTAATTAGTGGATATTTAACAAAACATTAATTACTATGAATTATACCTACTATGGCTCTTGCTTTTAAAATTAATAATAGATGAATATATAATGCTGATATTGATGATGATGATGTAATATCTAGGGATGTTGCTTTGGTTAAAAAAATATGATTCTGTGTAGTTCGTCAGTTAGATTATCGAAAATATTGTATACGTAATTACAGAATACGAAGATGAAACGCATCAAAGACAAGGAGTGAAGGCTTGTAACGTTACTTTCCAGTAAAAAATGTACTGTGAAGTGACGTCACACGAGTTTTCAACGCACTGTATCATCCTTATTATTTGTTTACGTGACAAGATAAAAAATATATGTATGTACCAATAAGGACATTAATATGTTTTATTTTTTTGAATATTCCTATTTAACTGTACTATATAAATAGAAAAAAAAGCATTTATGTTATAGGTACTCATATTGTAATATAAATACCCATAACATTATTGTTTTTATTATTTATACCATAGATAATTTTTCGTTTCTCTAAGATTTCTTTGACATAGACATAGACACCTGGGTGCAAGGGTAATCACTTGCAGCTGCCTAGCTGTAAACAAAACTACAATATCATTCTTATTTTACTTTTTAATAAAAAATATGAGGTTTTTCTCATAATAGTAATAGAGAACTCATTTCTGACGCAACAATTTTGTAGCTCGCTTCGCTCGTTCTTCGCATCCTTTGTCTTTATTTTTTGTCTAAAGCTTTTCGGTACCAATTTAAATCGACAAAATAAAATCTATCTTATTCCGGACATTTGGAGTTCGCTCCGCTCGCTCGGATCCTACACATACTCTTATTTTAAGCTTTCCTTTGTAAGTCGGCAAAGTTACTCCTATCTGGACCTCTTAGATTTTCGTTTATCAGTCATACAGAAGTGACTGATAAACGAAAACCTTACAGATCCGGGCGGAGTGGGACTACTCAACGGACAAATATATTTTTTGATGTAGTTTTGCTTGAACCAAACAAATAAGTTACGATTGTTGTGTTGTTGCCACCAATCGTAAAAATCGACGATACGGCAGTAGATCATATGAGCAGCACCAGCAATTTTATCAAGTCTGATTTCTGCAAAAAGACTTGTATATTATTTAGTTGGCCACGATAGTCAATAATGTTTTATATTCGTCACCTCAGAAGTGAAGGTGCACAATTTGAAGGACTACAAGACTTATGGCGGGCGATGCGCCACCGATACATGGTGGACATCTCACCCACAGTTACGCACAAAACGTTAGGCAATACTTCTATTGTGCGTACCCGTACAGCTAAGAAGTGGAATTCTCTGTCAGAGTCTGTGTTTTCTGTTAGTTACAACCTCTGAGGATCTTTAAGTCAAGAGTGAATAGGTTACTTCTAGACAAGCGTGCTCCAATTTCGACATCAGATGGGACACGGTTTCTCAATAATTTTCAGCGAAAGAATATCATGCGTGTACTAATATAACAAACTCTACTTCAACCAAAACTCCTGTTGCCAGCATTCCCCTATTAAAGGATAACAAAACGCTCGGTCGTCCAAAAGCTCGGTTTCCAATGGCTCGTGGGAAATGCAACAGGTTTCAAGGCTACCGAATACTTCTGAGAGGGACAATTTAAGCAAGCATTTAGGATCATATGGAACGAGTTTTGGGGATACAAGAGCTTATTAGCTTATTTTTATATTGCACTAGCGTTTACAAGCAGCGTCACTCTCATGAATGTCGAAAATTATGCTACGGGAACCTATCACTGAGACTGAGTGTATCTTATGTCCCAATCCAGGTAATGTCTACCCGTGAACCGATTTCACTCATATCCGTTCAGTCGTTGAGGCTTGTTTAATAATGTTACTAGCGGTCAGCCCCCGCACTGGTGTAAATTAAATATACCATACAAAGATCTCCCTTCCATTTCCCCCCTTATAAATTTGAAATTTCTACACACTTGAAACGGGTGCCGCTCATTTAGTATTAGAATATTTGATCTATTTTCAAGAGCTATAACGCTCAAATGACATCATAACGCTTAAGTACTGCATCTAACAACATTTTACATAATTTTCACTTGATATATCATTCAGTTTGTATTACGACATATGGGATAACAACATTTTCGCTAAGGTTCATTTAGTATTGTTCGTTTCGTATTACGTTCTTTTGGTCTAATTATCATTTTGTATAACTAACATTTGATCAAATCGCCGAGCGAGCGCAAATAGGTTAGGTTCGAATAGAGTGACGGGAGCTAGAGTGAGCGAGCAAAGGGAACACACATAGCTTCCATTATCCCATTCATGTTAAATTCCTTTAACCCCTGCAGACGCGACTGCGATTTAAGCCGAATTCCCATTCGATAAAAAATATATGAAATGATGATTAGATCAAACAAATTTTATACAATATGAACATTATAACTTTTAATCATATGTAAATATTTTTTTATTATTATTATAACTTTTTATCCACTAAAGCTTAAATGAAATGAAATTATATCTTATGGAGGTATATCATAGGATGTGATAACAACAGATGATTATAACAAATGTTATGTGTGTGTGTGTGTGTGTGTGTGTGTGTTGTGTTATGTTATAACAAATGAAAATTATATCAATCGTTATTATATCATTCGATGTTTTTATTAAAAATATTTTTATCAAACATTACACACCTATTTGAAACATATATCTACCTCTAGGTATTAAACAAATTCAAGTCGAGAAACTTTCCAACCACCACGTTGCGAGTTCAATTTATTAATTCGTGCTCGGCCAATTAGATTTTTTCAATGTCACATGAATTTTTAAATTCATTTGGGGGAACCTGGACTGCGTGGTCACAAATCGATATGGGAACAGGCCAAGTGCAAAAGCGCGGTGATCAATGTAGATTTCTACTCTATTGCAAGCACGATGAGGTCTATTTTGCAATGGAGCGATATCGATTTTAAAACCTGTTATGTAAAAATATTCTGTTCATGGTAAATGATGTTGCGGTCGATACTTTCTGAAAAAAATATTTACGGTTTTGGTGTAGGGAAACTAAAGCTTATACTGAATATTGGCAGAAAACATTCAGCAGGTTTTGTTAACTCTTCATTGTCAACATCATTTTAGTCGAAAGACGTCTACTGCAGAACATAGGCCTACTCAAAATGGCCCCACATCGACCGGTCCCGTGTTTCTCGCATCCAATGGATTCAAGGCCTTCACCAGACCATCGGCCCACCTTGTGGGAGGCCACCCATCACTGCTTAATTTTATTAGTACCTACATAGCTTCTTTTACCAATATCTTAAAGATCATAATATTAGACCCTTGCAAAACACACAAGGTGACATAAAATAAAGATGAATAGAAAAAGGTGACCGCAATTTCCCATATATTCGTCCATGTAAAGATTAAGACACATTTTTCGCGATCCGGACGGGCTAACATATTTTTCTTTTTATTGAGTTAACGAGATATTCGAGGGGAGAAATCGCCACATTTGCAGGGGATGGAAAATTCAACCCTTGGACCTCACCCCCCCGGGGCTGCTGAGCCTACCTTAACAAATTCTCTCTTAAGCTTAACTCGATGTACTGTTTATCAAAGAAAGGAAATCCTTTGAAGTGACTCTTAACTTGATTAAAAGAAAACTTTGAGGAAAAATATCTTTTGTACCGATTTTTGTAATTATCTTCGCTTAGGTGACGGTGTAACTGTATATGGTTGATGTTATAATTATGCTACTTAGAAAATAATGAAATATAGAAAATAATGAAAAATGTATACAGTTTAGATTAGATTATTCTTCAATATTATTTTATTCAATAGGCCAAAAATCATGGAAATCGAATACTGTTCCGATAGTGTATAAAAATAACTGAATGTTTAACACGCTAATTTCCTAATTCTTATATAATTTATAGCAAAACTAAGAAAAATCTGCAATTACTTGCTAAAACGACCACTAAAATCTAAACAATGCAAGACAAAAATAATTCAAAACTAAAAATTATTCCCATTTCAAGCATTCGCCACTATAAATCTAAAAGCACTTAGCGAGCGCTAAAACTGACGCGATGTCGCTTTCGAAAAAAAATAAAAATTCAAGCAAAAAGTCGCTCGACACGCGTAAAAGTAAAAGAGGAAGCGAGGAAAAAATCAATGCCTGCGTTTTATGTTCTATGCGTGTGACAGATCCGTTGTCATGGCAACCGTGACGGGGGCTGAGCGCGGCGGGAAAAAAGGTCATATATCACGCGCGAAAATAACAAAATGGCCGCTACGCTTCCCGCGCAAAGTTGCGCTCAGACCGCTGCGTTCACGTTTAAGCTTTTATTGTTTTCGGAAGTCGAGTGTGCGTCGTGTGAAAGAGACGGAAGATGGGGTAAGGGATCCGGTAATCGATATTACGCACTTTTGTAGCAATGGAATTGGCGCGGCACGATGCAAGAAACGTTTGCACGCGCTGCAACTACTTTAAAATTTTTGATCTCGTACCAACTTTACGCACTTCATGTTTCGGTTAAGTTCAATTTTTCCGGTCATTTACGGGAACATTTTTACAAAAAAAATAATAAATGTAAGCGTTCTAAAGTGTACCATGAAAAAAAACAATGAACAACAAAATTAATGACTTACTTTGTCTAATTTTAATCAAAACCATAAGCTGGCCTTATAAAATCGAGAAAAAAAACATTCTACGTTTGCCAGATGTTAGGATTATGATGTGAGTTACAGAAAATAATGACGTTTTCACAGAAACTGAGTAACACAAGGGATGGGGGTGAAGTTCTGATGAGTCACTTCTGTACGGGCCACGGTGGTCGACACTCGCGAAATTTATACGATTCTCGGAAACGAAACGTTTTCGTTTCTCGGAATCGTAATAATGTGAAACGTCATTCACGTTATCGAGTCATCGGGAAATTAAGCATTTTCGGAATGAATGAGTATTTGTTTACTTAGAGTTAGAAATAACGATGAAAAATTTAAATTAAATGTTTTTCCTGAGAATTTAAACAAGTAATTTATTTAATTACGAGTTTCTAAGAAAAACAAATTTAAATATTAATTTCATGCTTTTAGCAATACCTAAGTAATTGGTCCTATTAAAGTTACCTTAAAGCTTTAAGGCATGTTACTACACACATCAAAAGTGTCTAGGGATCAAGTACCGCTACAATTGAAGATGATTCTTTTAACTTTTTTGGATCGTTATTGATTCTTTTTAGTGAATTACACTATTCGAATAAAGAATTTTCTTTAAATTTTGATTAAAAATAGAAAATCAACTGTCAATCAGGATTCCTGTATTGTGTAATAGCGTTCTTACAAAACTATTACAATTTCTGTATCGGAACTGAAATAAATTGTATCGATATAGAGCGATGACATCATTTGACACGAGAAGACATGATGAGAAACGTCGGCATGATGCAAGCTGTTCCAGGCAACGTACTGTGGCTGTCACTCTTGGCATTACACAGAGCGTCATGAGCCGCCTCTGGACACGCTATCGTATCACGGGCAGCGTGGCCGAGCTACATGGAGGACAATCTCGCATCACCACTCGTATGAAGTTACACTTCGTTGTTGTGTTTGTTTTAGTTGAAACTATATTTCGGTATGAAGCCGAACACAAGACGTATTAGAGTTTAGAGGACCTCTGGACGTCAAGAACGTTAGAAATTTTGTCAGGAAGTGCATTCATATGGAGGGGGGAACAATAATGGTTCGGGCCAGTTTTTGGATTGGTGGAAGAACCGATCTCATTTGGATCAGGGGCAATTTCAATGCTCAGATTTATGCGGAGAGGATTGTTTCAAATGTGGTCACCCCTTTGCGAAGCCGGTTGGGTGATTCGTTTCGACTAATGCACGACAATGCATGTGCACACACGGCTGGAGTCGTAACACGCATTCTTGGGATGGGATATATGCATCAAAGAAGAGCTCTGCCGGGTATGGATGCCCCATAACAACTTTTTGACTTGCTAGGAAAAACGTCGGCGGCCATTCCTCAAAGTGATTTTGATGAACTGATTTTAAGCATGCGTAATCGCTGTGATTATGTGATTTGTGTCAATGGTGGAAACACAGATTATTATTTTTATCTTTACAATAAAAAAATCCTCATTTCCTCATGTTTGCTTTTTTGCCATTTGACTGACGGCCCTAACCTAAGTAAATCTTAGGTTAATTTCCCACAATTTGCAAAAGATGCATTTTTTCTTAATTCTTACAAAATACAGGGATAAGTTGACAACTTAAACATAGTAATTAAAGTAATAAGACAGTCTGGAAGACTAGCTATGGTAAATATTAATAAGAAATTTTTTATAGTTTAAAATGTACCTCATCCCTAGACACTTTCAACGTATTTAGTTATGAAAGTCATGCTCCCAGAAAAGATCCACGTTAAACCATCATTTGGTAACGAGGGAATCAGCAGAGGACTCGTCTTAGTATCATATTCGCCTGGAAAAATTTAGGCACGCTAACACAAACCTTTACTAGTTACCTTTTGACTCAGAGTTACTTGCTAAAACGAAGTTAAATTACCAATATTTCATAAATTATGACTCTGGCAACTAACTCGAAGTTTAAAGATTACTTTAGTTTCTGCAAGCGGGTATTAGAATGCCCGATATCAACACGCTGGAAACAAGAATCATAAGAAGGATTTTAGTTTAATAATGCGCACCAATGTACAAAGGGCTTCAATTGTTCATAATGTAGATGGAAGTCATTCAAGCTTAATTTAAAAGTCTAATTTAAAATTCCAGTACTCCAAAAATCAATAATGGATCAACCTATCTAGCATTTTTCCCAACTTTTTTGAGCTTGGATGCTGGAAGTCTAGCTATGCAGCTGAATACTTTAATCTTATAAGGAATGACCTATCTGACCTCAAGATAGGGTTGCCACCTTTTCTTAAAAAATATAAAAAAAACTTATCCAATTAAAAAAAGGAGAAATGAGAAACGCTTTCTTTAGGAGAAATATAATATTTCATGCAAATCATTGCAACATACAGTAGGTACTATTGGAAATTTTAGGAAAAAAAGTAGTACCTACACATTTATAATTTAGTGTTAATAGGGATGTTGCCTGGGTTACAAAAATATGTTTCTATTTAGTCCGTCAGTTAGATTATCGAAAAATATTGGATACGTATTTTTTATTTTATCAAATCAATAAAAAATACAAAGATACAGCGCATGAAAAATAAGAAATGGGGGCTTATAACCACTTTCCAGTAAGAAGTATACTGGTAAGTGACGTCACACGAGTTTTTAACGCACTGTATCGTCGTAATTTTTTGTTTACGTGGCAAAAGAAAAAATACGTGTCCAAGATTTTTTGGAAATCTATCAAAGTCAAAGTCAAAGTCAAAGTCAAAGTCAAAGTCAAAGTCAAAACGTTTATTTCAATTAGGCCATTAAACGGCACTTTTGAACGTCATCGTTTACAGTTCAGTAAAAATAATAGAATTACATTAATAAAGTGACTCTACTGTCCATTCGGAAAGGTAGATTCTTATGGAGAAGAACGGACAAGAAACTCCATAGTTACTCTTTTCAAATAATGATTTACAAAATTTGGTATACAAAAATTAATTTAATATTATGTGAGGACGATGCACCCAGAGTATGCTACTTATAAGAACAAAGTATCACCAGTAGAGGTAAACTTATTCATTTTCTAAAGAAATTTAGGTAAATGGTACTCACATATTTACAAACATTGGAACCATTAATTAAACAGTGTGTGAGTCAACAGAAAAATAGAAACACAAAAAAAGGAACAGTATATCTATAAAGTTAATACATAGATCAACCAGTTGGATTTTGTCTACACCCTTGATTGTCCTATGGAGCAGGACCAGCATGTTTCCAAGCATTCTTATCCTGAATGTAATCTTCTAATTTGTAATATGCTTGTT
>NDFZ01005447.1:889541-926754 GCA_002192655.3 Mamestra configurata
ACATGCCCGCTGCTCGCCCCCGCGCGACGCGACACGCGCACTACTGACGCGATCGCGAACTCCGATTCCCTTTTTGTTTATTTTTCGCTTGCGTCCTTCGGACCGTTTTGTTTCCGAGGCAGCGAGACGAAGAAAAAAAGGAGGCGCGGATGGATCGAGCGAGAGAAGGTACAGAGTTCGCGTCTTACACAAAAGTTTTGTGGCAAGTGTGCAAGTGTGTCCAAGTAGTGGAATAGAAGCTTTTGGTTTTAGTGGATTGTTTAGTTAGAGGTACTCGTATGTAGAGCTCGGCGGTGGTGGCAGCAGACCGTGAAGCCAGGTCCGGTGCGCGTTCGCGTGCTTCCGCCAGAGCTTTCGTTGTGTGCTTTCGCGAATCGATCCCTGTTTTCCTGCTTGGCGTTTATTGTTGTAGCAGACAATCGGTAAACTGTATCTTTAAGAATCGTCGGGAGACATCAAGGCTGCATTCTCTCACGCTTATCTGAAGCTAATTGGATGTGATCTTGTTCGTAGTTTCCAGAATACGAGGGTTCTTAACAAAGTGTGTGAGAGTTGCAAGTTGCGCGTCAGGGACATGGAGATAGCATCCGGAGACACGTTGTGGTGACGCATCGGCTGTCATTGTCTGATGTGCATGATGTCACATAATTTAGAGCTTAATTACAACGAGCGAAATTGGAGCGGGAACGATTTTTATCTATTTTATTGCAGCTCGCAAGTTTAAAGAGTGGAATTCCAAAGGTCTATTAAGTGAACTTGCAAGCTTTGTTGGTCTTATTTTGCACTGTTTTGTAGTCGAGGACCACGTGTGTTTTGAGAAAAAGCAATCACAGGCTGGTCGATGTTTAAAACACGGAGGTCGAACCAATCAAAAACTTGAATTAGACCTCATTTTAAGCCGAACAATGTTGATTGACTCTTCTAAAAGTTTAACTAACGAATCTTCTTAACTTTCCGGAATTGGCTTATCTACTTTTTCCAATGATTGGGTATTGAAGTTTTACTAATCTTTAAGCTACTTTTCTTCTTCAAAGTTCAATGAGAAGGCTGTTAGCCTTCCCCCTATGTTACAGTTATCTGTATATTACATTGGCTAAGTAGTGAAAACCTGAGGAATCTATCAATTGGATACTTCCGAGGCTGTTGTTACTTTTCAAGACAACGTTTCCTTGAAATTCATTTAAGTATTTTTATTTTATAAGCTAGATTCTCTGCAGAACTTAACCCATCATTGACCGTAATCTACGTTTATGACAGTCATTTTAATCATCAAAATGAGGTAGTCATTTATTAAGGATCTAACTTGTGGTACTAATCTTTCATCATCATCAGCCTATGGCAGTCCACTGCTGGTCAAGTGGACTGAATAAATGATGCCATTCAACTCGATTTCCTAGATAATAAAGTTGTATTTTCACTAGAGCTTAAATTTTTTGTTTCCATAAAAAATTTACAAATTTTGGTCCTCTTTTTAATGACTAAATAACTGAGACTGGCTCTTAGACTATCAGACATTATTAAGATTTCATGTTTCTTAATCTTTCAGCTTTTAGATTTCTTTGCTTTTTGCCTATGAGTTTGTTATTTAAGATTTAGATTTTTGACGATCTATTTACATCTATTTTTGTGGATTATTGACGCTTACTTAAAACAGATTTATCTTATGTATTTCCCTGAAGACCGCATGGTCAACTTATGCATTGGCCAAGCCTGCATTGTAAAAGTGACCAGAGACGAGTATAAACTAAAATAGACTTTTCTCATATTTAGCACAATCATTGAGCCGCAATATTAGTCATAAAATCTATATCATCTCAAATGGCTTTGCAATGGATTTGGTGTAATCCAAATTTTCTTAACAGTTCTCGAGCCTAAAACTCCACCAACTCCGCAATCGGATATCGTAATATCGAAGATTAATACTTTTAAGCACTGAACTTCGTCGAAGATTCCGGTCCCACGGAATAATCGAATAAATAATACGTCTTCCTCTCGCGAATGCGATAATAGGGAGTCAAGTTCAGTGAGGCCAATGAAAACAAATAAACAAATTGGCCAATTTCGCCGGAGCTAACAGTTGGTAGTTACTGCTGGGACAGATGAGAGCAACACAGCGGATTGTGCAATGCTCTGTGCTTCCTTTTTAGTTGAACAGGCGAGTTATGTTTCCTCTGAATCTAGTTTTGAATTGTTTTGAGCATGGGGTTTTTGTGTTTCTGGTAATTTGTCATTGCTGATTGTTTCTGCTTTTTATGGTAGTAGTTTTTGGCAAGTTTAAACTGAGATGGGTTTTCGTTCTCCCATTTCTTCTATTTTCCCATTTAAACTGGTTAGATCGATCGATTTAGTAAGCAGTGCTAAATGATTTAACCATCTGACTCCTAATTGTAATTTTTTTAAATTCTACTTTATAGTTTTAAATTCAGATAGCTGGGCATTCATCCAAATCATTGTTCTGTTCTACACACTTTTCATAGTTAGAAAATTTACTAACTACTGTTTCAAACAGCTTTTGGATTTTCTTTTTATAATTAAACCTTACCAGTACAAACTAATTGAGTTTTTATAGTTTGGATTGTATAGTTGCAACCCCATCAGAAACTTAAGTCTCTAAGATTAAGCTTCCAGAGTCAACAACCGTTTACATTCTAAATTCTGAAATATTAATATCACCTCTAAAGGTTCAAATCGAGCGTCCTCATCCGTCTGTAGTCTCAAATATCCCGATTATTGCCACAAGTAATATCATAAGTTGATTCATACTTTCTCTGTGGGATAATCCTCCTCTTATTGCTCCCGAGCAAAGCGACGCTTACGCTTTGGAACGTATACATAGCTTCTCCAGTATGTGTACAAGCCGTCTAGGTAAAAGTTTAAACATCGATGTAGTGAAAAGTTTCTTGGAAATGTGATTGTGGCGGATACTTTATTTGGGTAAGGGCGGGAGTCTCGACGGTGAACGCTCGCTTTTCAATGAGAATTCAGTTTTAAGTTGAGCGAACCGCTTACATTCAAAATGTCAAAGTTAATATTAAATTTTTATAGTCTTTATTTATTGGAAGTTCTTCAAGTCGCTTCTGAATTATTTTTAATATTAGAGTCAATGTAAATAAACATTGTAGACATTGTTCGTCTTAAATTGAAAAGACTTCTATTTTAGTTATATTATATCAAGTTGGATATTTTGGAGTGGTTAGTGTTGATGCAGTTTACTGATAGATAGGTAATCTGGAAGTTATTGTGAACAAACAAATACTGCACGAGGAACATTACTTATAAAACCTACGTAACGCACTCTCATATTGCGGTTGCAACAATTGAGGATAACTTTTCAAATATAAACCTACAGCTCCCGAAGCGACAATATGTAAAAGAAACAATACTAAATCATAAAATCATCGTCATACACATGTGACTTCCTTCAAACAATTCCATCTCATAGGTGTAAGTACAAAAAACGCTCAATTTCCGATGTCGCATCCGATAGCAAAGACAGACGTGCTCACAAAAAATTCTTTACAAAACTGTATCGACCAACTTTAAACAGAAATTACAAAAATCCAAAAACCGCTCTATACTGTTGGCGTTAGAGATGAAATTTGAATGTGTTAGATGCATAGAAAGTGCAACAATAAGTTTGTTGGAGTATTAAGGCATCAGAAAAAGTGGTAGTGTGGGAAAGATTGTCGTAAAAAACTAAACATCTGCGTTTCTATTCAACTGGATTCGAGTGGCTGAATGGGATGGGACGGTAACTCTATATCGCTGAGGCCTTATCATTCTAATGTATTTTAAATTTGATGGAGTTCTGATATCATGCTGGCATGTTTATGGAATTTATTGGTTTTTTAATGCATTTTTTAGGTAATCGTTAAAAAATTGGAGTGTTGATTTCAAATATTTTGAAATTGCGTAACAGATTTTAACAAACTTTTTGGACAAAATAACTAAAGAATATCTATCTCCCTATAAAGTTCACTTGTTATTGAAAAATAAGAGAGCAGTAACTCTGAATAGTTTAGTGATTTTTCAGTCCCAACTGTTTGTCTACAAAAATAATATGGACTTTTTCTCGTCTAGACTGCGTGTTTTATGAAATGTAAAGCATCTGCTGCAACTTCTGGACGCTAAGTTGATTTCTGTTTACCACTTACAAAATAGTCTCGCCAACAACCCCTGATAATTTAGCAGCGGTCTTCAAATAGTGAATTATTATTTATTCCCGTATCAGGTTGCTTTACAACCCTGCTATAAAGACCTATGACTTTCGGAGATTTTTTCCAAAAGACGACAAGATACAGACGCCTGCAAAGTCAAAACCAAAGATGTCGCAGTAGATCTAGCTAAGAAACTAGAAAACAATGAAAATAAAGAAAACCAAACCACCAAAACAGAAACAATAAACGAAATAACACTTAATAACGACAACTCGTCGTTGAATGTTGCTCGTATAAAATAATAGAGCGAGAATTGAATCCGCATCGCTCGGCGGCAATCAGACTGATGTACGTATCCTGCCCGCTGTGTCATTACATCCAGATTTATAGATGTATTTGTGTGAGAAACTATGAATGTAAAAAACATAACTGTATTCAATGATCCTTTCGGTGCTCCAATTTCGAAACTTGAAAAATGGAAGCAGTTTTTGCCAGCAATGGATGCTCACAGCATGCTACTTCTTGTCGTAACAAGACGACACAAGCTGCTACGGCTAGGCTGAAATAATTAAAGATCTAGGTGACAAAGTACTACACATAATTATGAAAGGCATTTTATTTAACTGTAAAAAAAAAACCTTCTAAAAAAAACCCGATCCTAATCAATAATACTAATTGCACAGCAAAATAGTTAAGTACCTCAAAATATTATTATTTGAGCAACAATTTGAGTTCGTGACGCATCACTATTAATTGAAAAGCGCAGTTTTTTTCATGAAATGACAAATTCAAACCTAACTTTCTGTGTGCAAGATTTAAAGGAACCTAACATGACTGGTATAACGGGAGCTAAGTTCGCTCGCTTCGCTTGCTCACTCTAGCTCCCGCCATCCCATTCGAACTTAACCTATCCGTGTCGGGGTGCCCTAAGGTCGACACACCACGCCACGACATAATTATGTTAAATGTATGTGTGAGTATTACGTTTGTACGCTCTGGTTAACTTGATGTGCAATCAGTATATTTGATACGAAAATAATATTTTCATACATTGGACAATTTAACTGTCGCGCTTTAGAGGAAAAAAATATATTACAATATAGATTATTTTTAGTACTATGTAGTTTTGCTAAAGATTTGGTTTGTTTGCAAATCAATAATAATTTATTTTGATTTGAAAAATTTTAATTAATGTAGATAAACTGACGGATTTTTTTATGTGCAATTAAAAATAGATCATTATGAAATACCAATAAAATTACGATTTAGATGCTGGTTGTAACAGGAATATACCAGCTGCTACGGCTAGGCTAAAACTGCTATCTACCTGGTTGACGAAGTATTACATATTATTATGAAATAGCAATAGAGGAAGGATGCAGCAATAAATTGACAAAAGATTTTGATGACTGCCGAGTAATTTGATGGATGATGAATACAAAATACGGTGAAAGAATGATACGTATTATCATAAAATTTTCGTGTTGGGAAACCCTAGAATAGCTGTCATAAGCAAGCTCATAGATTAATTAAGAAACATCAACTAATACGAAAACAGTAACAAGAGAAAAAGGATAACAAACCAGCTACAGAAATAAAAATGTAATCCTAAAACTAATACAGAATATTTCGGATATCCCGCCAAATAAACACGCTCTAGTAAAGAACAATAGCATACACACATACAAGCCAATATAGCAGTTATTATTTGATCCTCACCTACATTTTTCCGATTGGTCGATCTGACTAATTGGGGTCCAATGACGAAATATCAACAGTTGGTTATGCAACCCGTTGCAAAAGGAGTACAACTGCATGCACCAACCACCGGTTGATCATAGAATTTCTTTTCGAATCGATATAATTTCATGACAATTAGAAACATATAAGGAAGGCTAATATTACTGGTTGACAAGACTGAAGACGAACTGAATTTAAAAAAGAACGTTAAACAGTTTGAAATGAGAATGATAAAGCAAAAAAAGCAAAAAGAATTGAGAGCTTGACCATAGATTATATAAAATTAAACTCGCACCTTCTTAATGGTTTTATAACATCATTTTAACAAAACGAAGGTGCTGATCCATTGATAAGAATATACGAACTACTTACAGTAACCATCGATGTGTTATCAGCAGATTATCATCAACGTATGATCACTTATACTGAGATATCGGTTTCCTGTGCAGGTATTATGCTCAAGCGGATGTTACAGTACACAGCTGGTAAAGAAAAAATGTTCAAATACGTTTTTATGTTCTGTTATTTAATATTTTGAAGTTGTTAGAGTATTTTAGTGAGCTTTGAAATTGTTTTGCAATAAACTGTCTTCAGCTATCCTGTACCTTAAAGTTTTATTAGTAGGATCTTATAGTTCTCTTTTTGTAAAAAATGGCCCAATGAGCTGGACTTAGACCCCTATTTCAATATTTTCAAATAGGCACTAAATTGTCATTTATTATTTTCATAGCTATATTTTCAGAAAGCTTTTTGTACTATAGTGTATAAAACTAAAATCTGTGTTCAGTTCAAGGTACTAAGAATCTACCCACATGTTACCGCAGACTAGTAAAACAAGCATGCACCACGAACACACTACCCACATTCTTCATAACAGACTCAATGATTTCCGAACATCTAAACGCAGTTCGGTGCAGTTTGCGCGTCGCTACAAAAAAGCGACAACATCCGACGCTAAAAATATTCCGTATAATTGCAGCTCAACGCTGAAAGCGCAATGCTTTCGCTGCAGCGGTTGTACGGTTGCCCTTGACAACCCAGACCCAGATACTATCGCGTTCTACCCACACGGCCACACACACCCACACGCCGACGCCCCATGAATCCTTGCAACACACGCTCGCCTCACATACAGCACACATGAGACGCGGTTGCGTTCTGAAGTGAGCTTTTTAATTTTTTTTCGAGGAACGCTCTTTGTGCGCTTCTACAAAGAGTTTTGCCCTGTGATTACTAGTCGGGACGTTTTGGAGTGATGGTGATGTAATGCGGAATGATTTTTGAACGTTGACGCGAGATTTTTATGTGAAACCACAAAGGACAGTTTGAATTTGTTTGATATTTAAATAGTTAGACGTGACGTCATAACTAAATGCTGACGTAATAACTGTAACACCTTCAAAGTATGAAATAAGTTGCCAGCTAACACATCACATCCCATCTCGACCCATCTGTAGAACCCATAGCACTCAATGAGATCCATCAAACCGCTCATCCATCATTATACAGTTAAGTTTGACTTTGTCCAACACACAGCATTATGCTCGAAGTCACAAAGCTACACTAATTTCATGTAGATAGGGTAACGGAACAGAAAAATCTCCTAAGTCCCTCAGGAAAATACGGCGGAGTACTTGAGGGAAAGCGAAAAAGTCGAAACAAGCAAGTTGCAATTTACTCCCTCTTTGTGATGGAAACAAAAGACATTTCTTTTGATGCGTATCCTTTGGAAGCCTTAGTTATAGCTCCGATTCGCGAAACTTTTATAATGAGAGAATTTCATCAATAAGGAATTAGTACTGGTGAAGTTTAAGACGATGAAGTATATATTTTGTGAACTTTTCATTCCAAATGTATGCTTTGTCGTGTTTGTATTAAATGGTGGTGTTAGTAGTTACAATTTATATAGGAGTTGATTTAGTTACCAGCGTGCTACTTTAAAATTGACCACCAAGATATTTTTGGAAACAGGGCAACCTTTATCAAATAGAACAAAATGTTGTCATAACCAGAATCCCGATTCATAAATAGAATCCGATTTGGTCTCATCACGTGACATTATTTCTAATATTATAATAATTAATGAACATAAATAATCCCAGGTTTAATAATATCAGAGCTCTGACGTCATCAATACTGCAAATGAAGTGCTAATCGATCTCGATGCCTCTCCGCGCGAAAGTTCTTGTTCCATATTTAAATATACACGTGACTACCCTTTTAGATGAGTCGGTTGGAACTATCATCTTGATTTTTTAATAAAAAAACAGTTCATTTTGAATGGCATAATTATTCAAATTCGGATTTTTCGTCTGTTTTTATAGATGGAAATTGTGTCCAAAAGAGAAACTTTTCTGAATAAACGTGTCTTAGAAAATAGTACATGCAAAATATTTTTTATTAATGTCAATCAAATCTAAATAAGGAAAAAAATGATTAATCTTTAAAATAACGCACCATAAATAAATTTTCTAAAAATGTCACATCGAATCTCGATCACTGGAAATAGACAGTTTTAAATTGAAACATTTCAAAAATAGTACGCCCTTAAAATAGTGAGACAGAAATAGAGCGTAGCATTAGGCACTATTGCCGTCCCCTTCTATAAATAGAAATTGTTTACTCCACGTGATAATGCTACCAAATAAAATAGCTTCTAAGAAGTTCTAAGACAAGATTCGTTGGAGCGTATTCTGAAATCTGTCGTTTAATAAAAAGCTCGCATTTTATTGTTGTTTCAAGACATTTGGTGCTCATATTATGTTGTCCAAAGTTCAAGAAAAAGTTACTCTTTAGTTTGTAAACAGCCGGGAAACGGATACATAATGGCAATTTTCGTGATTTCCCGCGTGTTTTTTTGTTTATTAGTGTTTGCTATACATACTTAATGTTTTTTTTATTCTGTACCCTTTTTAAGTCTTTCCACCATGAACGTAGTAGAAAAAACGGAAAAGATTTTTAGGGATTTTTTATTTTATAAAGTTAGTTTGTTGCATCCATTATTACAAAGAAAATCGCAATTCTAAAAAATAAATTTGTATTCAATTTGTAACTCGAAAACCGATCACCATTTATTATCACTGTTGCTACCCACAAATCAGATAAACAAAAAAAAAAAACAAATTAAGAAAACATAGCTGGCCAGTGATAATTTCCTTCGCTTTTCTTGCACGAGCTTGCACGCACGGTATTGGGGTCAGGTTGTAGGGGTGTGGGGGGCATGACGTCACTCTGCGAAATGTTACCGGCATATGACAACGTGATTATCGCGCACCGACGGTTTTATCAACGCACATTAACGCTGAACGATTTGCTAATGTTTGTTTGATACGGTGATGTTGGTATCTTTTGAGATGATTTTGGTACTTTGCTTTGGCTTGCACTATGTTAGAAGATTAATATCGGGGTGAAGCTATTTTTAAATCTTTTTAAGGCTGGTAAGACCAATGTAAAAAGGTCTGGTAATGTCACCTTTGCCAACAAAAGCTTGTTATTATGTTAACTGTATGCATGCCAATAGTATCATATGCTTTATGCATTGGGATTAAGAGGAGGACTTGCTTATTTCATGCTTTTTTTGGGTTTAGTGTTACGGCCTGATGTTTCTTAATCTTTAATGTATAAAGCTTTAATTGGATCATTTTAATTATAATAAGTACAATCAAAGTGTTATAACTGGGTTTAATTTTAACCCAAATTCTCTATTTTGGTTGACTTCGACAACAAACCAATAATTCAAACCCATGATACTTATTCAAAATAATAATCTCACTCTGAGTATCATAAAGCTATTACACTGAAGACAATAAACAACAGCTGATTGTTACCAATTTCCTCAGAAAGTTCGCAAGTATAGGTTATTCGCGCCATTGCATCGATTCGCGCCCTATTCAAAACACCGGCGCGCGCATGCGTGGCCCGCCATCGCCGTAAACATGTCGGGGCCTGCCCATAACTTGCGAATTTTCTTACCTCCTCTATTCTTCCTTCTTCACAATTTACAGCGTTCCCAACGATCCAAAAGTTTTCAATTTTCGAACAATTTTCCTCGTATAGTTGGCACTACCTAATGTATGTTTTTGTCCTCAGATTGGTGCCGGCCGTACGGATAACCGGCCCCCACGACGCCTCATGCGCCGCCACTGAAACACGATCAACCAAAAGCCACGAAATCCTCAAACCAAAGCCTCCAGTCATATCTTTCGTTTCGAAAATTTAAATATAAGCACTATTTTTTAACCTTTTAACGATAAATCTAAATCGTAAATAGTATACGCTAACTCCCAAACAGTACAAATTAATTTAAGTCTGAAGTGATCGGTATTTACAATAAAAAGCCTTGAACGAGCGAAGTTAATCAACCAACGACCAGTATTTAAACGTTCCAAAATAATAGAAATCGTTAAACGAGTGCACAAAATATTTTATCGATCGTTAACATTATAGTACGAACCGTATCCTCGAGCATTTTGTAAAAAAGTCAGCCAAAGATTTTTATAAACCCTTAGACTGTAAGAGTTCGTGTAAGTTCAACTGCCTCTTATTAAGGACTTTTATATTAAGTATTCCTTAGTTGGAAAATGAAGATATTGTGATTAGTTTTAGTGTAAACCAGTGTGCCGTATAACCGTAACATTAAGTGCTACTTAGAGACAGAACATGACAAATTAGCGGAGCCACGTCAAGAGTACAAATTGTAAGTTCCAGTGCAGTTCCGAGTGTTCAGTACTACAATAGACTTAGAGCTTATTTTTGTAAGTGTTTATGATGCCCGACGCGATGAGGCCGCGTCGAGGCAAGGCGTCATGAGCGAGGCGCTCCACAGCGACGTCAGTGCAGACAGCGCGATACCGCCGTTCTCCTCCTACGGCGACATGGAGAACGAGCAGCGGATCCTCACAGCCGACACGCGGCTTCTTGACCCCGCCTGGGAGTACTACGAGCGCACCGGGGACACGGTCTCCGTCATCGCCAGCCAGCCGCAGTACCGCCCCTGGGAGTCCATGCCCATCACGGTGCACTCCAAAGATTCATTCCTGCGGGCTGGCTTCTCCGCGGCGCTAGACTACCAGCCCGTCACACTGCAGCCCATCACGAACAAGCTGCCGTCCTTCCAAAGCCAGTTCCAAACGTTTCCCGAGACGTCGGTGATACCGGAGACGGGTCTGCCTAGCGTGACCCCGGTGCCGGTCACGGCGAGCCCGACGCCGAGCGCGAGCCCTAGTCAGTTAACCCAGCTCACGCAGCTCACCACGCCATCGTCGCCTGCGCATCTCACCACGCTAGCACAGATGACGCCCCTATCGACCACCCTGACGACACTGTCACCTGTCAACGCTACAACATTCCATACACTAACAGCTGTGAACGCGCGCAGCTTCCCCATCGTACCAGCGCCCTTGCAGGCGAGGGAGCTAGCTCCGGCCGGACAAGCGTACATTGACGACAGACACATACAACTGTACCAACCGAACATAGCCACCATCAATGCCTATCCTACACAAAATGGCATTCTACACCAAAACGGAACGCTCCTCCATCAAAACGGGAGCTTAATACAGAACATACAAAGTCCAACCGTAGTTCATGTGTTGAAAAACGAGCCATTTGATGTGAAAGCGCTGCAGGAGAAATATACACCGAATGGACTACACCACAGTAATTTCCAGAATCCGATGATGATTGATAACGGTTATGAGAAAAAGACGAATGGTTTCGGGACCGGCTCGTCACCAACAAGATCGGACTTTAGGAAGAAGGAACGGCGGAAAATGCGCGCGAATAGTACAGAGTCGGACGGGTCTAACATGGAAGTCGGGTCTGAGAGCAGTGGTCAGGTCGCGGCGGTGTCTTCCACTGCAGGGTTCAAGTCACCCATGCACGGGGCACCGCCCATGGCGACGGGACCTATGGAAATGGACGACATCAGCAGTGAAAAACAGGTGAGAATTATCATATTTTACAAGTAGCTTCTGTAATTTAAACTCGTAATCATGACCTTGTTTACAGTAAATATTTTGACACAATTTCTCGGTAAATGAANGCGCTAGACTACCAGCCCGTCACACTGCAGCCCATCACGAACAAGCTGCCGTCCTTCCAAAGCCAGTTCCAAACGTTTCCCGAGACGTCGGTGATACCGGAGACGGGTCTGCCTAGCGTGACCCCGGTGCCGGTCACGGCGAGCCCGACGCCGAGCGCGAGCCCTAGTCAGTTAACCCAGCTCACGCAGCTCACCACGCCATCGTCGCCTGCGCATCTCACCACGCTAGCACAGATGACGCCCCTATCGACCACCCTGACGACACTGTCACCTGTCAACGCTACAACATTCCATACACTAACAGCTGTGAACGCGCGCAGCTTCCCCATCGTACCAGCGCCCTTGCAGGCGAGGGAGCTAGCTCCGGCCGGACAAGCGTACATTGACGACAGACACATACAACTGTACCAACCGAACATAGCCACCATCAATGCCTATCCTACACAAAATGGCATTCTACACCAAAACGGAACGCTCCTCCATCAAAACGGGAGCTTAATACAGAACATACAAAGTCCAACCGTAGTTCATGTGTTGAAAAACGAGCCATTTGATGTGAAAGCGCTGCAGGAGAAATATACACCGAATGGACTACACCACAGTAATTTCCAGAATCCGATGATGATTGATAACGGTTATGAGAAAAAGACGAATGGTTTCGGGACCGGCTCGTCACCAACAAGATCGGACTTTAGGAAGAAGGAACGGCGGAAAATGCGCGCGAATAGTACAGAGTCGGACGGGTCTAACATGGAAGTCGGGTCTGAGAGCAGTGGTCAGGTCGCGGCGGTGTCTTCCACTGCAGGGTTCAAGTCACCCATGCACGGGGCACCGCCCATGGCGACGGGACCTATGGAAATGGACGACATCAGCAGTGAAAAACAGGTGAGAATTATCATATTTTACAAGTAGCTTCTGTAATTTAAACTCGTAATCATGACCTTGTTTACAGTAAATATTTTGACACAATTTCTCGGTAAATGAAATGTAAAGATCAAACGAAATGGGTCTAAATATAAATCGTTTATGTTTTTATATTTTGAGTTCAACTTTGAGTTTATTTCCTATAATAATATTTGTTAACATTGATTGAACTGTAATACCAATTCTCAGAGTTTCGACTTCGCCTTTCAATCGAACCATTTATTGCACCTATAGTCATTAGTAGCTGATATATGACAGAACATTGTAAACAAAATGATACATACACAAAACGAGGCAAGTTGAAAAGCAACACAATAAAATCGGGAACGACAACTAATCTCCCTTCCCACGAATTGGCGAATTGCGTAAACAAGACGCCGGGGAATCGCGAAAAGCCGCCTGTATATTCGACGAAAGATATAAGAATTCTCAGAATTTTCATTCGACTACACGCCCGCCGAAAGTAGATATTCGAGAGAGCCCGAAAAAGAGAAACTTCCACCGTAATTCCACCTTTTATTATTCTCCGAGCAGTTTTTATTCCCGGAGTTGAGTTTCGAAATGGCCCAAGTCCCTGTCTTCGCGGCTATAAATTTAATAGTTAGCCGATTCTCTTGCTCCACCAATAAATTAACTTCCTCTCTCGTTTAAAACACAAATTAAAGTCGGGCGATTTATGCGTGTCCTGCTTAGAAAATTTTATGACTTTGAAATTTAACAGCGAATGCAATTAGTCGGCAGTTTTGAAAAGCCCTCGATATTAACGGAGTTTGGACGGTTTCATTGTGGCTCCGAGAACGGAGTTAGAACTTTTGAAGTACCTGTTTAGTATATCATTAAGTCAATATGCGTACCTACGAACTTCACAGACATAATGTTTAGTGAAGTCACTTATCAATACAAAACAATTGCTTGACGAAAACTGGTACAAGTTAAATTGCGAACAAATAAAAAAAGTTTATTTCAGTTAAATTCTACGAAACTATAATTAAAAAAACATTGTCAACACGCACGGCTGCTCCTAATTATTTAAAAAAAAGAAACTATTCTAATGCCGGGACTACTCTAGATGAGAATATCATCCAGCAGTTTGTTATAATTGAACTGGCTGGTTCAGAAAAACTTATCTAACAGCAGTACCTGTTAGGAAAGGACGAGACTTGACGACATTCTTTACACAATAAATGTCAGCGTTTCCTAGTCTAATAATGAACACCTTTGCTGCAGCTGCCTCTACAATAGACGGTCATTATTAGAGGTGCACCTCGATTAGTCGATACTACGTCTTTAGTGATCGTTAATCGGTAATCTGTATGATTGAGTGTTGTTTAAGTGAATTATGAGGTTGACTACCTAACGGTTTAGTGCGTACTTCAATGTTCCTACTTGAAAGAGATCAAAGTTTAGTGTTGTAACGACTATCGATTTTAAGATAATTTTTATATTGACCGTTAAAAATAATCGTTTCTAGATAGTTTTTACCGATTATAATACTTCAGAGTATGTTCTAACGATCATTAGTCACAATGGCATGTTTTAATTGGACGGATACAGCAAATTCAAATAAATGCAACGGACTCCACACGAGTGAATTTCACACACGTGCAGTTTTTTCCAAACATCGACTAAGTTACACCTTTTTATCGATATATTGACGGTTTATAAGCATTAATTAATTTCTAAGAACTCGATAAGTTAGTTATTAGAGTTATCGATTTAAATCGAATAATTTTTAATTGATGTTATGACTCAGCTAAAGTATTTGACGATTTAATTTATCAATGTTCAGCTGCCGTTGAGTTCATACTGATTGTAATCGAATACTTCATAGAATTATGCTTTATAGCATTTTTCCTTTAACAACGTCGATCATAAAGCTAAGTGCAGTAGTGAGAAACTATAATAATAGTTTCTCACTACTGCACTTAACTTAATTGCAAGTTACTTGCATTTATCGCAAATAAATAAATAAAATTCCCTGCAATTATTTTACATTGTTTCAAACGAAAAAAAAAAGTGCATTAAAATCATGAGTCAACAACCCAAATTTGAGTCCAAAAAATCAACTTTAGCATTCCAGAACATTAATTTCAAATCGAAAAAAAACTTTTCCGCCGTTACCACAACGCAGAAAATAAAAATCTTAAATTAGGATCATTCAGATTTGTTCTCTATTGCCCTATAATAGATTACATTTTGCTTTGTCTAACCGCAAGCTATTACTCATTATGCGAAAGGTATGAGTCAAACGGGGAAAATCCGAAGCTTCCTAGAAATGTGGACAAAACATTAGGAAAAGCGGAAGTTAGCTATATTTTAGTGACGAAGCACTTGGGTAGAGAAATTATGCGACTCCTTAATTTGCTTCTTTCCTGGTAGTTATGGGTCTGTAGGAGCTAGTGGCTAAATAATATCAGCCTCGACGGGTCGATCACCAAAGTAAAGAACGGTTGCCGAGGGCGGTCCGTGGATGGGTGATACAAGTATTATATAGCGAGACGCCTCCGTGCCTCGGAAAACATGTTAAAATATCGATTCCGGCTGTCACTTGTAGATCTTGACTGGTTGTAACGGGTAGTCCAGAAAATCTGTCTCGAGTCTTACTAAGGGATATCGTGTTAGGGAGTTGCTTTAGACTGAGATCCCAGAGCTGGAAGATCTTCCTTATTTTCTCACTAACAAAATATATGGGATTCAGTAGTGTTAGTGTGTACTTTTAACATACACATATCTGCTAGCTTGGGCCGACGGCCAATTTGTTTTTTGTTTTCTATCAAAAGAATTTCAGTAGTCAAGGAGGTAGTCTTGCCTCCCAAATTCTGGCAGACTTTAGCTTTCGTTATTTGCACCTACTAAATTAACTTTGCCCAAATTTCAGCCTTGTAAATAGGATCTAACTCGAGGTGGCGACCAGCTCTAAGACTATAACAATGACTGATCAGTTGTTAAAATATTCTTTCACTTATATATTCTGTTAGGTAATCATACATGAAAATCAGCACCCAAACTTAAAAAAGTGGTTTAATAATAATAATAAAGATATCTGGAAATCGGCCATCAGGCTAAGCTAGAAGATATGTGTGGATCACACATCCTTCCTGCCAGGGTTGCGGAATTTGATCGAAAGAGTCACCGCGGCCCTGGAACGCAAAGGGCTTTAGAAGGAACATGGATGGGTTTTAGTCAGTTAGAGTCTGACACGCCCTTCCGCTCCACCCAGAGCGGAAAAAGTCATTCGATGATTTCCCATCCTTAAAAAAAAGGTATGCGTATTTTTAAATTACACACCAACTAACACTACTCTATCCCTCACATTTTGTTAGTGAGAAAATAAGGGAGGTCTGGCAGCTCTAGGATGGCATGCAGTCGCTTTATGTAAAATACTGGTACTCATCTGCATCCAGTTGGACTGGAAACCGTCCCCAACATGGGACTGATATCTGGTAGTTAGAAGACATTGATGATTGAAACATACTTGTACATTTATTTAATAGACGTTTCTACAATTCAAAACATGATTGGAAATAATTATTTACAGCGAAATAAGCTTCGTGTTGCATCTGTTGTGTTGTGTAGCATGTAATAGACTAAAGGTTATTTCTTACAAAGCAAAGACATGTACTGTAATGCCAGTTGACGTCATTAAATTTAAAAAAAAAACATCTGCAGGATGAGCGGGTGTTAAGAATATTTCTAAGGTGCTAATACGGCTAGGAATATCAATTTTGAACGATTAGATACCTACTCTAATTAAATAACCTTGATAAATAATGTTTATTTTTCTTGAGTCAGGCCTAATATATTTGTTTTTTTTTATTTACCTCTGCTTTATCAGACGCATAAGTTTTACCGTCTAACTAAAACAAGCGTTCGAAAAACAAATTTGAATAGAATTCCGTATTTAAATAATCGTCAGCTGTTTGTCGGTGCCACAATCGGTCGGTTCCGATTACGACCGAGATAAGTACGAACGTTGCACGAATGAAATTGCACCAAATATGGCGGACTTCTTCTTACCGTATCACAGCTGTTGCGTGTTTTTAATGTAGAGAATGAATTTGCTTTGCAACATTGAAAGAAGGTATTTAAATTGCTTACCTATGTGTATGCAAAATAGGATTACGTGTAATTTATGTGTGAACAAAATTGGAGCTGAGTATGGCCCTAGATATACAAGAGATATTGCCAATTAAATAATAACAGACTTTATTAAAATTTATTTTTATTAATAAAAACTTCAATTTCATCGATTACTGCCTAAGACTACCGAAATACGAAGTCCTAATGAGAGAAAATGAGATCGCTCCGATTGAATGCGCCGGCTCAGGACCGAGACGAGTCATAATAATGAGCGCGGAATACTCCGAAATTGTTGTCTGGCCAGTAATTGCAACGTCCCTTTATATTGGTCGCAATTCGACAAACATTGGACATGTGTTTTTCCCTTTCTAGTCTTGCGGACTTGAATGTTTGCCAAATATTTGTTAAGTGGTTTGCCAACATTTGCCTCGGGTTCGTGAATGAATCGCACACGCAACCAACAGGAATGCGATCAGATACGACAGTAGTAACAGTAAAATATAACTTAATGAAGAGTTTGAAGTATGGCGAATTAAAATATTAAAACGGCATCGTTTCATCGTCCGATAAATTGACAAAATTATAATTTTCGTGTTTTCGGCAATTTTTGAATAAGCGACCTCTTTATAAAATAATTTAAATGCTAAGTGGAACACATGAAATAACGAGCGAAATTGGCGAAGTCGAAACAAGTCTTTTGATGAAATAAACTTTTACGCATGTGGAATTATTATTGGCAGGAATATTAAGCACAGATAATAGCTAGGTTTTCAAAATTAAATTAATTCTAAGTAGGCTGAAAATTGCACTTATTGTACATCAAGATTTACATAAAGACAGTCCCTCAAAACACGCGCCCGTCACCTCTTCCTAGTATCAGAGCTGGGAAGAAGAAGTGGTACAAGAAACTCCCCAGTCAGGTTACGTAAAACCATTTCTCAAAGACACTAATCTTAATAATAAATCAGTATTTCCGATCGCAGACGAAGAAGAAGCGGAAACGCTGCGGCGAGTGCATCGGTTGCCAACGCAAGGACAACTGCGGCGACTGTGCGCCGTGTCGCAACGACAAGTCTCATCAGATATGCAAGCAGCGGCGATGCGAGAAGTTGACCGAAAAGAAGGTGAGTGGCCAGCTTTATTTTATACCAAGGACATATTAGATACTTCCATGCCGAACTTTATTTTGTTCGATGTTACGCATGTCAGGATGACCGTCGTAGTTAGTACTGACAAGTTGAAGCATAGGTACGTTTTCACTTGGTTTTCACTTTTATATTTATTTAAAATTTATGCACAGTAGTGGTGCATAGCCGGACTTATTGCAATAAGGCATTCTCTACCAGTCAATCTTGGGGTAGTAAGAATTTGTTCGAAAGATTCATCGCGGCCCTAGAACGCAAAGGGCTTTAGAAGGAACATGGATGGGTTTTAGTCAGTAAGAGTCTGACACGCCCTTCCGCTCCACCCAGAGCAGAAGTCATTTAAGGATTTACCATCCTCAAAAAGAAAAAGAAAATAAAAGCTTTGGGTAGTACTTATAGCGTTGGATATAGCAAAAATATTCAGCCCGCAGATATTTTAAGCAAGAATCTTCAGGTATCTCATGAAGGAAACGAGCATCATCGACTACGCTTAGAAGCGGGCTCTATTGTCCTTATTTAGTAATTAACTTGGTTCCTCAAAAACCTAATTTACCACGATCTTCAGCATAATACTGAATCATATATATTTTTTTATAATAGGTAGGTACCTCTACGGTATTTGGAAAGTCACTCTTTACAAAAACATTTAATTTTCTGGAATAATGCTGTTTATTTAAGTTTTGACTCAGACAAACTGAAAATACTTAACAAAATAACCTGCTACTATTACACACGATAATATATTGTTATAAGTATGTTATTATTAAACCCAAACGCGGCAAATATGGCTCATTACTCCAATAAAAAATATACTTAACAACACATACATATAAATTCGCGTTATGTGAAAGATAAAGCATTATGGTGACAGTTTAGTTTCGGTATGAAAGTTAATAAAGATACCGACATCGACTTTTAAACAGCCACTTAATTTCCTTATAATCTATCACCTCATTCCAATAACTTATGGTCATGACCATCATTGCCAAAACTAAAGTTAATATCATTCTTAAATATTCGTCGTTTCTCGATTCCAATACGATATTTTATACATTCGTATCGATTGTGATAAATTTCATAAAAAAATGTGTTGAATCGATTTGCGAATGACGCAGATACGTCGTTGTCGCCTTGTCGTGTCATTTGCATTAATTTATACGTTCGAGTGTGTTGGTCGACATCTTGTGTGACGCGCGCTTGACAAGATGGCGGCCGCTTTGATAGTGATGCCACACGTAAATGGCGTGTCGGGTAAGATAACTTTAAACGCTGTAGTTAATGACAAACCTGCATAAGAATCTGGAAAACACCTTTTAATTTTTAGTTTTTTGCTGATTACAAAAATTTGCGCCACTTTTACCAACTTTTGGAGCCTGGAAAAATAATAATGGAGAAAACAGTGATTCTTTCATTTGGGTGGATATTCGTATTTTTTGTTAGAGGTCGAATATTACTTATAGCCAAAAGAAAGATAACGCGAAAAGCTCAACATAATGATAATCATCATCATCAAAGGCCAATTTATCAAAAACAAAAGCGAAATAACTCAAAACAAAACAGAGATATAAGCTTATTAGCATAAAATACCGATAAAAATATAACAGCGAAATTAATAGGCCGTGAAAAGAGCATTCGCACACTTCGGTCTACGCAACGGCTACGGAGCTGTCTTTTTAATTAGGTCGCATATACAAGAGCTTTATTTTAATGAAAAGAGGCATTCAGTCAGCGATAACGATTGTCAAAATGTAAGGAATTGATCGCATGACATTTCTGTAGCGCATGTCAATGTCAAAATTTTTGACTTAACAATTGTTTTCGATGTTCGAGCAGTTCCGCACTGCATCCGATCCGAATAAGTAAAAATACGGATCACGAGTCTTAAAAAACTCGGACCGACGCACTAATCGGATCTCTATCCAAATCCAAGTTATTCAGGGGAAATCTTTGGATATGTCCGATTTGAATCAGAGGTAATACGAAAGCGTTCATACAAACAGTACTACGGCTACTTTGGTCCGTCAATATTTCTTCCGAATTGGAGACTCACGGATGACGGGGAGAAATCGGATGACGGAAGTCGGATCTAGTGCGTATCTAAACTACCATACAAATAGTTCAATGGCTACTTTGGAACGTATTTTCACGGATTCGGATTGGATGCAGTGCGGAATGTCATTTATAGACGAAGTGCCATTAAAGTTATATCTTGGCATTGAAGCTATAGAGCTTAATGCCTAAGTAGCCTTGAATGAGTATCTGTTTTAAAATAAAACCTAAATAAAAATATCTCGGTAACGAAGAAAATCCCTTTTCCTGAAGATCACGGAAATCCTTTTAGCTTTTCCTACAACGCGACTCCGAAAGCGAAAGTTTCTTCGATGTTTTTATTTCTGAATTTGATTTTATAATAGGCTACAATGATTCTGTAGAACTGTGTGGTGGAAATCATTTGAATTTTATTAGTTTCGATTTTTAAACTGAGCAACGGGTTTAATGCGGTTTTTACAACCAATATAGAGTAATTTATTGTAATTGGTCCAGCAATAGGTTAGGACTTCAAAAGTACATCAAAACTTGCATATATGTAGCTAATGATTTAAAAACAATTGTCTCACAAACTACTCGACAGATTTTTTTATTCAGGTATTTTGTGATGGAACAATTTTTGGTTGTACAAATTTCACCGGGTCATCTCAATATTTTGTCAAGTCGCTGAAACCTTGAGCAGCAGGCGGGGGCTACTATAATAATGTATGCTTTAAAAACATGTGCAGCCGTGTAAAAAAAAGCCAATATTTTGCTTGCCAACGAGCATATTACTGAAAATGACATTACAAAAGATACACACGCTAATGGAATAATAAATCTAAAGTAAAATCGTGTGTAAGATGCGTCTCGCTTAGGTCATCGCCAGGTTGGTGCCAGAAGCCAGACAGTTCGCAAAATGCGGTGACCTGAGCTTTTGAACAGACGTTGGAACTGCAGACAGTGTCACATACCTACTTTAAAAGTTTGTGTGCTATGTATAGAATATTCAAAAGAAGACTAAAATAAAACGTGTCCACATAATCTATTCAAAGATATTTTCAGTTCATTCAAAATTTATAAATATATATATTTATAAATTCAAATAGGTATATATATTTATAAATTCAAATATATATATTTATAAATTCATAATTATATAAGTATTCCTACGCATAACCAAGGGGGACACCATAAAACAATCGTTTTTGACTACATCAAAACTGAAAATGGAAGCTATCGAACGAAAGTCATCGACAGAAACTTCTACACTTAACGACTATATCTTCTACATTATTATGTAGATGATATTCAACCTCAAAAAACCCTTTAATATCCGTAACTTTTAATCCAGCACCGATGCTCAAAAAAATTGCAAATGTGTTACCAACCGAAATAAATAAAGAAGTCAACATAAACACAATGTTATCTTCTTATTAAAAAGNTGGTGCCAGAAGCCAGACAGTTCGCAAAATGCGGTGACCTGAGCTTTTGAACAGACGTTGGAACTGCAGACAGTGTCACATACCTACTTTAAAAGTTTGTGTGCTATGTATAGAATATTCAAAAGAAGACTAAAATAAAACGTGTCCACATAATCTATTCAAAGATATTTTCAGTTCATTCAAAATTTATAAATATATATATTTATAAATTCAAATAGGTATATATATTTATAAATTCAAATATATATATTTATAAATTCATAATTATATAAGTATTCCTACGCATAACCAAGGGGGACACCATAAAACAATCGTTTTTGACTACATCAAAACTGAAAATGGAAGCTATCGAACGAAAGTCATCGACAGAAACTTCTACACTTAACGACTATATCTTCTACATTATTATGTAGATGATATTCAACCTCAAAAAACCCTTTAATATCCGTAACTTTTAATCCAGCACCGATGCTCAAAAAAATTGCAAATGTGTTACCAACCGAAATAAATAAAGAAGTCAACATAAACACAATGTTATCTTCTTATTAAAAAGCTATACCAACAGAAAGTTGGTACTAAAATCGCACGAATACTTTTTCGAACAACGGTAACCGAAAAAAAAGTTTCCGCCAAAGAAAGTGCGAAGCGAGAAACGTACTTGACTTAATTTACGATTATAAGTTACCGACTGCGAAGTAACTTTAGCAAATTAGTTTTAAAACAAGCACCGTAAAGCTTTTTGGGGGGATATGGGTGGTCCCACCTTTGTTCGAGTCCAGGAATTACGTTTATTTAAAGCCTACTTTGAATAAGTACTAGGGTTACTTCGAAGAATACCTTTTTAGAGGTCCTTAATGACTGAGATGCGACCCTGGCTGGATAAAAAATTGAAGGAGACAAAGACCTTTTGTTTTAGAAAAGATGACCTAATAATAAGTATTAATATCTTCATTGGTTTTTATGAGACGATGTGGGTGTAGGAACAATATTACACTGACAGTTTGCACCCCTTTTGGGATTATAAGTTTTAGGGTGATGGTTATGAATGATTTATTTCATTTTAAACCACACTTCGTGTAAATACCTTTTATCATATTAACCACATTACGAAACACCTGATTACGATAGTTAATAGGTCAAAATTATAGTTTGAAATAATGGTAATGGAAATTTAATAAAAATGTAGGCGCCATTAAGCTACTGGTAGTTAATTGCCAAGTTTAATATGACACCTGGACTGCAACATGGAAAGGGAAAAAAAAAATATTTTAATGTGATTTAAAACATACATGACACTGGTATATGTTATATCTAGCGTTTATTCTGAGGAAGATAATTATTTTAGATCACACATCAAAATGAAAGAGTTATAGAAAATTGGCAGTCCTTTCAATAATTTCTTAACAGTAGAGCAAAGCAATGGTGTTCTACTACATAACTGACTATCGCCACTATCTGCACAATACAATAGGGATACGAAATTCCGATTCTTAACTACACTAAATATCGATGTCCTATCTATTTCTTCAATCACTTCAGGTGACAGAAGCAAGCAACTTAAAAAAAAACAATTCAGCTGTTCCAAACATTTATTTGGACACCGGTCGCTTTTCTTTTTTTTTCTGAAAAACTTAAAGGTATTATTTATATAGTGCGGTTCATATGTCGCGCACATTATCTGGGCACGCGTTAACGTGTGGAGCAGATGCGCGCATGCGCCGTGCGCTCCAATCGCAGAGCGCCGCCTGCGCAAGGAACGCCTCTACCCTTATCTGATTGTGCCTATTGTTGGGTAAAAGGTGTTGCGCCGTGTGAAGGATTCGTTATCGGCTTGGATTGTAGCTAGAACAGTGTTATTTTAGAATTAATACTATAATTTTCGCTCATAAGTAGCTGTTACACGCCCATGCTTCGTTTGCATACAAAGTTTAACCCTCTATTTAACTCAGTAAGGGGTGAAGTTCCCGGAAGCCTTTCTTAGTCCACCTCTACACTCTTGACGTCACATTTCTTCCAAAAATGAAACAGTATAAACTTTTTAATCACATAGTATGAGGAGAAACATATCCATAGTTCGGTCAAATCCCCATTTAATTTGATCTCATACACCCCGCGACCGAATACTGACCGCCCCTAGACTGCAACAGATAATATTGGGAAGGGGTGCAACGGGATATTGTTATAATCGTCCGCTTATCCGGGTGATTGGTGATCGCACCTGATATAATCACCCCGGACGCCTCGTATGACACCGTCGCGCTTCGGAAAAGAGGGCGAAATTTTCGACTGCATTTTCGTGAATGCATTTTGATTGGTCATTTTGGATTAAGAATTTGTGGCTCGCCGTTAAGGGTCAAGCAGCGAGAGAGAGTTTTGAATACTGACAAGTGAATCGTGTAAAGCTGTGCCTAGCTTTGATGTTAACAAAGAAACAGCTAAAACTATTTTGATAATGTGTCATTCAAACTAAAATATTTTGAACATGACCAAAATTATGTCTTTGCAAGCGTGTCACTTTTTGACGAATGCGTATGGACGCGAGCAGCAGATGGTCTTCTAAACCGCGTTTAAGAGCTGTCAGACAGTCAGTGTCATCATAGTTGTGAAATATTGACGGAGACAAGTCTTGAACGCGCTTCAAAGCGATGATCGTGGTTAGTTTCATTGGTGGAATTCGCCATCAGAGTTCCTTCCTCTTGTCAGTTGATGTTCATTGGCTGATCTTGTCGGGTAATATTTCTGCCATTAGCTCTAGGAAGAAAGAGTTTACAATCCAAGTCGCGAATATCCTACCGCACTGTAAACATAAGTGCTACCGAATTGACAAAATACTCACAACTGAAAAGCTATAAAAAAAAAAAACGATTAGGTCCACAATGTTTCATGTGTATTGCCATAGATAAACAAATTAGCAAAGATAAATAGACGTCGTTGAGACTATTTCGTTTTATTTGGTAGTTATTCTTTTAAATATGACAGTTTGTCTCTTTATTATAATAGTAGACCACTTTAGCTTTTGTTCTCTTGAAGATTTTATTTTAAATTTTTGTACAAAGATACTATTTGTGTTTTTACCTTTACATGTAATAACTTATTTTCGATGTAACGTCTAGTAAGGAAAGTACTCTAACCGATTCTTATTCACAATGCCATGAAAAATTACTAGACACCATAGTGGGTGGAAATGGTAAATTCAGGACCAAAATAGCCTCGCTAATTGAATAAGAATGTTTTCCTCAGAATTTTCGGAAACAAAACATACAATAAACATTACGAATAAATCACTGCTGTTTCTATCGTACATTTAAATGGCCTTTTTGTTTTCGAATTTTACCTATTCCTCTAGCTTTTTTCCAGACTAAATAGCGTCGGAATAAGTCCCCGTCGCCATCTTGAAATTAAAGGAAATTTATTACTGCGAAAGCAATTTCTGTTTTATCATAAGAATATCGAAAAACTTGAGTTTATTAATCTTAGGATTTACGAGAAAACTTTGTCTCCTAGTAATTTAGTTTTATATAAAACTAATATTGGTTGACAAACAATGAATATTTATGGGTTCATAGCGCTATTATAATTTTAGTGTCCAAAACAACAAGATGTTATCTTAAATTCATGATGTGTCACATTCTTAAAGGATGAAGAAATAAAAATAATTGAAGCGTGCCACTTAAATGACACAACAGTACCATTATCCATAAACATGAATAAAATCTTCATAAAAAATTTAAATGTTCGATTTTTAAAGTCGGTCGAACACGGTCCACCCACAGGCGAGGCGATTATAACGGTCGGCGGGAGTTTACACTTTTGATTTTTTTCTTTTTTTTCTGAGCCGGCACGCGCCAAGGGCCGGTGATTCACGGCCTCTCGGCCGGCAGATGTTAGGTCGAGCTTTTTGTGCTATCAGCTGATGTAACGGGCAGGACGAATCGACTTGTTAATGATGCATCTTGCATGCTCCGAACTATTACGTGTAACAGGAGTTGGTGTTGCGTAATTGTTTTTTTTTCTCTTCTTTTTTTGAAATTTTATAACCAAGGTCCTTTGTGCGTTTTTCTTGGCGATGCGAGATGTTTTTGTAGAGTAAAAGATGCTTTATCGAGAAGAATTTTAAATACAAACTCGAACTCGCAAACGTAGATTCTAACGCTAATGAAAAAGGCAAAGCTACGATAACAGTAATGCTGATCTGGATGGATACTCTTCTAATATTCCAACATCTTATTGTAAAGTGTTAAAGTTCAAAGTTGCTTAACAAGCATTAGTTGCTTTTAAGTTAACGGCAAAATTATTTTGTTAACAAAAACAAACAGGATGCGCCTCAGACGCATGTTTATGTCAAAGTTATCTTTATAAACATAACTGTATCGAAGTTTGAACTTGCGGAAAATCAACCGTTTTTATTTAACCGCCAAAATGTGACATAAAGTAAATTTTTCGCGAACTTATACTCATGTCTTTTTTTGCGCACAATAATATTTGTACTTATGTTTTTTTACGGCAATAGCTTAAAGCTTATGCCCAACAATAGACCCTGTTGAGCTAACAATAGTCAATATTAATTCATCTATTTATTAATTACATAAAATGGTCAGATTTTAATCGAGATTTATTCTCAGCATTTTGCCTAAATACAGACCTAGAAGTAAAAAATAGACAAAAAAAAATACTGCAGTAAAAAGATTATCACGAAAAACTCAAATGCTAGTAAAAATGAGTCCTTTGTCATGGTTATGGTTAGAACTAAAATAACGAGGCATTTCATGTTAGTATTCTAACTTTCTAACACACGACAAACGTCAAAGCAAATATTTACAATTTTGTTTTTTCCACATTTGCTGTAACGTTAACACACAGTGCATTAGTTCAGCTTTGTTTTATGTCTGAGGCTTAGGATTTACATGTAAAAAACAGGTGTTTTAGTTTTATATATTGAAATGACCGCTAATGTTTTATATCATGATTTTTTTATTCAGTTCAATTTATTTTCATCATTTTGATTTACGCTTGCTGAGATTGGATTTTTTAAATATAAAAGCCAATCTTTCTAAATTTTAAGAAAATAAATGACAACGTTAAAAAAATTACGCATGCTTAAATATTTTTTTTTTACACGCTGATATAAAAAACTCTTTTCACTCAAATTAAAACGATCCAAAATGGCGCCCGTAAACTAGCATCAAGAATAAAACCTTTATTGTCGGTTATAATAAAAAAAACTTTAAACATAAAGCTGTGCTCAATGAAATATTTACAAAGGACCGTTGCTTGCTATAGACCGGTTTTCCCATCTGCATTATAATCTATTAAAATAACACTCGGTAAAGAGAACGCATTTTTACCGCCTTTTTCGGTTCATTTCATTTTATACGTGTCAGAACTTGGTTGTATTCAAATTAATGTTGAGATTTGTCGTTTCATTTCGCCCTTTTTACCTGCAAATTGAATTAAAAATCAATTACAAACAACTGCCAGTAGATATTTTCTTGTATTTTATCATAATTGATTTGTTAATATGTCGTAGTCGAAAAATTCAACTGAATAATAAATTTGTCTGCATGACATAGGTACTTTCTGACCCTATAAAAGCTGTCAAACCGCTATTTTTATTCTTCAGGTTAAACTTAATGGCTATTGAAAAACCGGTCCCAATTCATTTAAAACAAGGTATTCCTCAAACAAACAATACGCACACTTGTTTAAACCAAACAAACATCTGCGACGAATCCCCTACATTTTCAAAAATCATCATCTACTTGCAAAACTCCGCATTAAACTCAGCTACTGTGCAACAAATCAATACTTTTTCCTAGCAAAGACTACCCCAATGCACGCAACTAATTCATACAGCCTAGAACAGAGTATAAATAACTACAGCGTGTATAACGAAACAGGTACGCACACATGGGTAGATGTGCCGACCAATCGCGGCCCATTTTCGCGTCCGTAAGTGTCATGGACGCTTGTGTGCGCGAGGGGTGCGTCGATGCACCCTTACCACGCATCTACCAACACGAAACAACTCGAATTTACTTGATGCAGTTTTATTATTATTATTAAATCGGGTTTTTGTAGTTACTGACGGCGGACTCGGATTATTTATTGATATTATGTTTTCATGGCGCACTCAGCACTTTATTTGTAATGAAAGTGAAATTATTGCCTTTGTAGATTTTTATTGTATTTCTCTTTTAGAATTGTTTTTGTGTAGATATAATTCAGTTAATATTAGGTAGGTACCTACTTGGTTAAAGATAGCTATCGAGAAGATATAAACTTCTAATTTTGTAAATGGTATCATAACTTACACTTTAATAGTAACAATCACATTGCCTATACTTTGAAAACGAAAAGCATGAAACACAATCTCTATTTTAGCTTCAGAACAAGCTAACAGAATTACATAACACCATTTTACCACAAACATACTTCTTTTTTTTATTATCGGTTAAATTAAAAAGAAAAGCAAAGTAATTCGACTAAAAAGAACATTTTTTTTTTAAAGGCAACTACATTCGCTCTGGCTCTATAATGACGTATGCTAACGCAAGTAAGGGTGCGTTCAGACGCAATGTGGCGGTTAACTCGCGCGTGCTCACGCATACGCAGTGCTTTAACACATACCCAGGGCTTAACACATCCCCATGCGGTGACTTGAAGAGCTTTTAACACATATTTAAAAAACATACCTACTCGCAAAACATAAGATTGCAAATGTTTTTCTTGGACCTGTAATGAGGTCGGGGAAAATATATGTGGAGTAGAAATAATGTTGTTGCTCCTGAGATTCTTATCGCGAAGTAAATAACGGTTTGTGGTATGCAGGCAAGATGCCATCGTTATTTATTGTATGGGGACTGCTATTGAAATAAAGTTTTTCTTATGATTGAGGAGGTTTGCGACTCGTGATTTGTTTGACTGAAAGTATAACTTAGGTGAGCTTAAAACAACAGTCATAAATAATATTAATTATGAAAATTGCTTATAAAACACTTTTAAGTACACGAACATTTTCGTCAATAAACTAGATGAGGCCGGTATAAGTAGATAACGTAAAGATAGGTCAACTTTTGTTTCCAATTTTCTTGAAAGTGTGACTCTTATTTTAAATATTTCCACAAACAACATCCCTTGCCATCTCAATCTTACCCCATAACTAAAACACCATCTCCTAATACCTACTCCCTCTAACCTATTTAGTTTTAGCTACGCATCACCTAGGTACACTAGTTCATACAGTTCATTAGAGACTTCCCCACTGACACGCGGCGTGCCGTGCAGCGTGAAGCCACCCTTAGACCCCTCCCCCCTCGCCCATCCCTATGACCAGAGAGATCTAATTCTGCACGCGCTCTAATACGTACGTAACGCAACGTTCTTACTTTGAATATTCTGGTTTTAAATTTTGGAATTATTAATGAATAAATTCTAATGGCCGTTAAATAAATAAACAGCTCTTGTAAAATTTTATTTGTAAAAAATCCGGCCAAGTGCGTGTCGGGCTACGCACAGTGTAGGGTTCCGTAGTTATCCGTCCTGTAAGTAATGACAAAAATAGCAAATTTTACTATGCATAGTAAATTACAAATACACTTAGTTTAAAGTCATTTTCTATAAGGTTACTACGAATTTTATTGATTAAGATTTTAGTTTACCACTTTGTCGGTGTAATTAATATGTATTAATAATACCCATACCAAATTTCAACATTCTAGCGCTAAGCGTCTGCGTCTCTGAGCTAAACTGCGGATGAACAGACCGACAGACGGAAATGGCAAAACTATAAGGGTTTCTCGTTGACTACGGAAGACTAAACCAGACCTAAGAAGACTCAACTATTCAGACAACTTTTTGATTATGAAACCTGCATTTAAAATAAATATCTTCTTCAACTTACAACAAGATTGTGGCCAATTTAAAAAAAATGCAGGACTAGTACAGCCAGTCGCTTCTGTAGGCATGTCGAAGTGAAGGCTTGGGTGAAGTGCTCACGTGGTAAGCTGTCAATCCATATCAACAAGATGGAATGCACAGCTCACCTCGTTATCACTTCCGCCAACCATCACTTCGACATGTTTACAAAATCGACCGCAGGTGTTTTACAATACAGGCATATCACCCAATTAAATGAAACACCATAAACAAACTAAGAAATAAGGATACATAGTAGTTACGCACTTCCGTAATTTCCACATTTCCCAGCAAGGCATAGAGGTCGAGATTTTCATTTGTGCGTGTGTGAGGCACATAGGTTTATATGATAAGTGGCGCTCCGCCCCGCTGTGGGGCAAGCCACCTGCACGCGTAACCTACAAATCTGCACTGCTAACGGGTGCCCATGTTGCATGTAATGTGAAAACAACCTATTTAAAAACATTCACTAATTTAAAACGTAACCTTTTTGATGTATTTTCTTTTCTATGATAAGACCGCGTTCGTTTTCCGTTTTATATTTGAAAATAACGAAGCTATGGTTTAATTTTTTTTTAAATTTTATACAGTCACGTTCGATTTCATTCTATTTTTGAAATCCTGGATAGATTCGAATTTGTACTACTATATCTGGAGACTCTATTTTGAACTCCATTTTATTTAGAGACTATCACAATGGCCGAAATTTCGCCCAATTCAATGTCCTTTGATGGATTACTGACTACTTTGATGGACCCTTTGTGTAAGGATAGAGCGATTTTGAAGTGTTGCCAAAGTAGGACATTGTATAGGACCCATCAAGTTTATTGATCAACTTTACAAATTGCAATATGTTTCAACTTTTTATTGATAGTGCCTCATTGTTAAAAAGTGTCTTATTGTTACTCCTTCCAGACAAAGTAGAAATATATTATAACAGTTTGATTAACTTTTTTAGGTTCAAAAAGCAATTTTTAGTTTGAATTCATGCCAAAAATAATAGTGTTGAAAAAAGTAATGTTTTGAGTTACCAAACTAAAAACATAATGTGTTGTAAAAAGCCTTGTTTAGTTTCTGACAAATGTCCCGCAACTTTCCCAACCTTATACATTTCCTACCTCAGTTCCATCACTACAGAAACAACATTTGACTTTACCGCGTTCTACATAAATCTTTATATATAACCTAGCTAGTATGTAGCACATAAAGGGTTGAGCCCACCTAGGGGAGGGGGAGGACGCGTAACCTAGTGAACGCACTCCCCACTTAGCGATCGGGAAAAGAACTATTGTAAGGTAATTGCAATGGAATATAGATACCGCTATGTAGTTCAGAACTATAGCGAACTAATTCGAATTTCAAATGTTTGAAAATGGAATGGGACCGTTTTTTTGTTGGACGTTGTAGTGTTTATGTCGGAGTTTAGTTTTTTTTTTCTTCTTTTGTACGAGATAAGTATGTGAGAAAAGTTTGTTAAAAAAACAACCGATTTGAGAACCTCCTCCTTTTTTGAAGTCGAGTAAGAATAATTTGCCAGTAAGCAAGTTGGGAATATCCAGCTAGGCTACTGACCGGGTTCTGATGGATGAACTTTAATGCTTTTTTAACTATTTGCTATTTTTAGAATTACATTTTATAACAGGCTAGAAATACTGTCATGTTATCGTTTTTAGCCATACTTTACGTAGACGTGCTACGCCGTAGCAGTGGTAGTTAATTAATGTTCACCGATCTTTGAATAAGTAGAACAATGTTCATTGAAATGTGTCTCACATTGAATACTAAAGCCTCGAACTAAAGAACAATATAAGTACCAACATAGATTGATTAGAAACTGTCAAAGCTGTTGAAATAACAAGCTTAATAAGTTCCGAGATGCTTCTGAGAAATAAGCTTGAGTAATATTTCTTTGAAAGAAAAATAGTAGTATTTTTCTTGTAGCAAACTTGCGTGACACTAGCAGTATTCTAGAACGATTTGAAAGCGTGAATCTTAATTTAAAACAATGTTAACTGAGAGATTTTTGTCTATTATATCTGTCAGATTTTAATCTAGAATCATAGTTGATGTTCGAGTTTAATCGGTCCGTAATCTCGACAATTAAAATCGATTTTCAAAAACGATTGCGATGCCATGAAGCATGCGGCCTTTATTTTTAAATCGCACAAAGCCTGTGCTCCGATTCCGTTCGAACAGCCTCCATAAATTTAATAAGCTCCATCATGACCTCTTCATCTTCCCTACATATTTTTCCCGTATATTTACATACACAAGTGAGTCATTGCACCACTCATCGAACAATCAACGCCAGGCTAACGACCTCGCAGCTTCAAGCCTTCCATGCCCTTTCAGATCCAACCACGTTACGATGACCCCTCAGAACTCGCACTTTTCCCCCTTTCAGACTTAGGTATTTGAGGTGGAAAGGAAGCGGGGGATGCCTAGGTACGCTGGCGAGGGTCTAAGCCAAGTTTATTGTGTGACCCAAGCACTGATAGGCAAATTGCAGTTTTTTATGCATCACTAGGGTAAGAGAGATAGGGTGTATGTGTAATTGAGGTAAATAGTGTGCTTTTAAAGATGGCTCGCAGATACGTGTTGATGAATGACGGTAATTATTGTCATTATTATCGCGATGAAGGCTTTGGTCGAGTTCTTTTTGTGTAAAAGCAAAATTTGCATCGTTCAATATGCAATTACCACGACATTAGGCTACCGGATTTTGTTGTTTTAATAAGTATACGTGTCTGAGTCAATTTCTTTAATGTATGGTTCTTTGTCGACATTTTGAGGAACAAGGTCTGATTTTAATTACTTTTTCGCATGTGATGATGCAGACTGACACGGAAACTAACCGAAATCATCGATCAATACGATTGAATTAACACCGAATATCGATTAGAATCGAAACATCACGAGTGATCATAATTACGTGACAACGCGTAACTGGATCCCGGCGGGAACTGTAAAGTATAATTTATGATTTAGCTCCGGTTTTCGAACGTCGCGTTCGCTTCCGCCGCGCCGCGTTCAAACATTGTAACGCAACCCGAACGCACCTTTATTTGATTTATGCTTTATTTTTTATTTATTTTTTTCATCAGGAAGGCTTGGGAAACACTTGGCGGCAACATGTTGGTAACATGAGTTACTTATCGTTTCATTGAAAATGTCTGAACCGATGATTTATAAGACGTCCTCGACGCTTCTTTACTTGATAATAAAAAGTACGGCTTCTTATATTCGTACAGCTGCTGGATTATAATTATGCATTTATTTGAATAAATATGGCTATCGATCATAAACTAGACGTGATATATACTTTATTAAAATGTGAGCCTCGGAAATGACATCACTGATACATCTTTTAAAAAGCCGTAGTTGCAGCACAATTTGATAATTCCATGGCACTTATATGGAAGTTCTTTCGCTATTCAGAATTTGATCAACAAAGCGATACCAAGTTACCAATAAGATTATTTTATATATCTAGAATTTGATCAATACTTGCGAAGATATCCGATACACACTGACACAAGAATTCAACAGCTATAAAATACCTCCTTACAGTAATTACTCTAAGAATCCAATAAAGAAAGAATGCAAAGAGAATTTCAACGCTTTTTTTTCTTAAAACAAAAAGGTGTATTAAAATCCCTGAGGCACTGTTTTCCTTTTTAATTGGTAAACCATGGTTCATCATCAGTTATTATAAACTTATTTGAATTATTTTATAAGTAAGTGTTGATTTTTATCTGTCGCCTGCATATTCATTAGGTATATGATTGGATCAATCAACCATGTCTTTAGGTAATAAATAAACATAATAACGCCTTGAAAAGGGGACACCGTAACTCAAATTATAAGGTTGGTAATTTGCCTGATATTACCAACATTATAATTTGAGTTACAGTTTGCGGAAGCTAACGTTTGTTTCGACAGAATTGAAATGTTATGACTGAAATATTTACAAAATAGGTACTTATGAATATAAATAATTAAAAAAAGGAAAGAATAAGAGCAAATAATATGCGATACAAAAGAATTTCCTGCAGGAATCTGAACCGTGCTCCATCGGCGACCATATTTTCACTCACATGTTAGATAGTGATCAATTTCATACCTATCAATAAAAACATGGCCCTTCTCAACCTGGGCTATTCTTAATAGGTACCAACTGCCAAAGTTTGAGCTATTAAATGTAGCTTGGAACTCGACACCTTGATTGTTGATAATTTAAACCGGTAAATTACCTAAAATCGATAATGAGAGATGGTAAAATATGAAACTAACTAATTTCATATTTCTAGTATCACAATTCGTGAAGCAGAATCGTTAAATGTTTTTTAAAAACGTAACGACTTCGTTACTTCAATTTTAAACGATTACAAAAAAGTTAATACTTTATTACATCAAATGCCATAAACTATTCCTTTAAACACAGCAAAATTGCCATAGGTAGTTAGTTCTATAACCTTTGCTGTAATAGCGTCAAAAACATATGGCGCTTAACCATTTTACCTGCCTATTTTCACATCGGAAGCATATCGAGTAATTACAGTGAACAGACCAGAGACATTTGACACGCATCTGTCATCTATTGTCTATGTTCTTTTTTGTTTTTAAATATTGTGTGGATGGCCGTATCGAAATATAAGTAGGTAATGAAAGTTTATGAATTTTAAATTTAGAATTAAAAGTAATCAATTTAGACTTTTTGTTAAACAGTTGAAGTTTTTTAATTCTGCAGTAGGTACAGAGCGACTGTAACATGCCTCCTAAAAACATCACAAACTAAATAAACACGAACATATAAGTTTTAAATCCAACTTCGCGTCACATTTCTATGTATGCTACAACTGGATACAAGTTCCATGCTTACTAACACAGGAAGCAGGTGACATTTTTTCTATGAGTTACATAAATAGGTACCAACATGTTCAAAATTAATATTGGCATTTTATTTACCTACTGACAAGTTTTGATTCTAAGTTCTATTGCAGCAACTTAAAAAATAAAATAGAATAATAACCCTAATATGACATTAGGTACTTACCGCATCCCTTTACAAAAAACTTTAATACAAATTACAAACGCATAAAAAACGATATTTCATCATTTTAACGACAAGATATCGAGTGCATATAAAACGGAAGGCCCAAGTAAATCGTTCCACTCAATCCATCATAACGAAAACAGGCTTGCATTTATTAATTTTTGACATAAAATGCCGCCATCTTGAATTGGAGCAGCTGTTGTCGGGAGTTCGTTGACCCCTTTTTTTTACGATTCCAGGTAGAACCATAGAAATGGTTTGTTCCAAAACTTTGTTGATCTCATCGTGTATATTGTTAATATTATAATGTTTTATGTTTGAACTTTGTGGGAATAAAGCTCCTTGATCTGTATTATAATCGTAGGTAGGCACTTTGGGAATTTAAAATTAAAATTGACTGTGATGCATTTGTTTCAATGTGATCAGTTTTTAACTTAGGTAAAAGATATGTAAGTTCAACGATACTAAAATCTACACTCAACCAGTACCAAAATTAGGTATACTTACTTATTATAGTACTGTAGGCTTTCCGCCAAATTATTTCGAAAATTAATCTAAATTTCTATTAAGTTTAAGGTCTAAAATAAAAAAAGAAATTTGACAAGTCCAAATGTCACATACAAAAAATTATAACCAGCCAGTGTAGACCGTCCTTAGCACATCCTCGTTAAACCGATGACTTAATAACCCCTTGTTATCATAGTTACTGGTTAAACACTAGCTTAAGAAACAATAAGTAGGTTCCTTCTCAGTACCACTAAACCATTGCGTACTTTCTTACACACATGAGTAAAAATGTCCTTCGAAAACCAGCAATGGGATTCGAGTGAATAAAAATACACGTCATGTCCTTATTATATGTACTCAGGTGAATTTACGCTTCATTCATAATTCCGTATTGTAGACTTTGGATTGTGGAAATCCCATTTTCTGTTGAACTTGAGTCATCCATACTGGGGTTTTATTGACGGTCAACTGTATTCATTAATAATGGTAATATTACGAGTAACAACCATACTTCAAGTTTTATTGGATTCTTAGGCCATACTTTCTCCCTTTATAAGCTTATCAAAAGGCGTAACATTTAAAATATTGTCGGACAATATAGGTTTAGCAATCATATAAAATACTAGCTTCTAACCGAGGTTTCTCCCGCCAGAAAAGTTATTAATTATCTCAAGGTAACGTACTACCTGGATTAAAAGTACCTATGTCCTGGTTTATGTCGTAGACTATTTGATTCATGTAAGTCCGTTCAGCCGTTGGGCGTGATTGATTAACAAGTATCCACACATCGGAACATCCCAACATAGGTATACACTTCACTTATAACATACTACCTGTGCCCGCGACTTCGTTGGCGTAGATCTCGGAAAAAAATAAATAGCCTTTTTCGATAAATGGTCTAAACAGCACTAAAAGATTTTTTCAATTCGAACTAGCAGTTCCTGAGATTAGCTCGTCCAACCAAACAAACAAACACTCGCATACGAAGTCGCGGGCAAAATCTCGTATTAAGTATAGATTTGAATTCTCTCTACTTCTGTCTATCATAAAGGATAAACTAGGATTATTTCTGCGCGATCAAGAATATAGAAACGGCTGTAATAAGCCCCTATCAGCTCATAAATACTCCGTATAAAATCCGCCATGTGTCCGATCTGAACCAAACTTATGCACGTGCCTTTAAAAATATTTAGCAAAAATTTTAGTAAGCGTGACTTCATTGCCCAGATGTTTAAGCCATTAAAACATGATTTTATTGTCCAACAAGTGCAATTTATTTAATTGGAACTTTAACAGCTTAATTTATTGTTTAAAATATCCATTAAAAACTGTCAAGAGTTGAACTTTCGTGACATCGAATCTATCTGTCACTTTTTGAAATTCGAACAATGGTGATGTAACTGACATTACTTTTATCTTGGAAAAAAAGTTCTTTATTTGATATTTCTTTGAGAAGAAGACCATCTAAAAACAGTTTATTGACTGACCTATTCGTGTCTTTCAACGTAACCTTTTATCAGAGAGCGCACGCGCCAGGGAAGCAGCTGCGCGCAGGTAACGACCTATCAGGAAGTACAACACTATCCCGGAAACAGTGCCGGGAAAAACGCCTGTATTTTTATGGCCCCAAGGTTGATAGTCGAGTGTGGATTTCTGACAGATGTATGAGCTCAGCATTGAACCATATGCCAGCTAGGTTCGTTCGTCAGCTGCGCGACATACCGACGATGGATTTATCGCATTGTTCCATTATAAGCGATTAATCATGATAACATGTACGAAAATGTCGCGTTTTTTGACAATTCTGAAGAAAAACCAATTTTTTTGAGGTTTTTATCACAAAAGATTCAACAAAACTAGAGCATCAAGTATAATTTTAGTGTATTTTGTAGTTTTATAGGTACACTTACGCTCTCTTGGCAGTAATTTATAAATTGGCAAGTTGTTCTGTGGTTAAAATTCTACATATCATCGATTACCATTGTCAAAAATGACGATGATTGATATGCGCTTCCAAAATTTTACATGTTCAATCTTAAACGTTTTGGATCTGATGAAAGTCTAGTCAAGGCCTCGTTCTTATAAAGTCTTTCGGTTCATAATAGATACGTATTAATACTTGACTGGCCTGTTGGTCGAGTGGTTAGTGACCCTGACTGCTAAACCGGAGGTCG
>NDFZ01005448.1:0-42851 GCA_002192655.3 Mamestra configurata
GCTGAGAAGAATTATAATACGACGGAGAGAGAGGCACTGGCCGTGGTATGGGCGGTGTCGAAGTTTAGGGGGTATATTGACGGCGCCGATGTGACCGTAAAGTCCGATCACCAGCCGCTCAGGTGGCTCATGAGTTTGAAGTCACCGAGCGGCCGCCTTGCCAGGTGGGCGCTTAGTCTTCAGGAATATAATCTGAAGATTGAGTACACGCCCGGTAAGGCGAACGTGATCGCAGATACGCTGTCACGTCCTGCATGCGCGACGGAAGAGACTGAAGGGACCGAGTGCGACTTGTGTCTCGCCGTGGTTGACCTGCCCTCACGCAACCCTAGGGACGTCAGAGACGGCCAGCTGAAGGACCAGGAGATTCGCAAGATCGTCGAGGCGTTGGAATCCGACGATCCCTTTAGGGGGAGGCCCTGGGCAGATAAAGGGTACGTAGTGGTTGACGGTGTGTTGTACCGTTATGGTCCCGACAATGAAGAAGATGATGACGCCAGTTTGGTGGTACCGGAACATGGGCGCAAGGACGTGCTAGCCGAGTACCATGACGCTCCCACAGCCGGCCATTTCGTTGTAGAGCGAACTTTGCAGCGTCTCGCAGGTAAGTACTACTGGCCCGGGATGAGGACTTACGTTGCTCAGTACGTCAAAAACTGTGCAGCGTGTCAACGATACAAGGTAGACACGCGAAAACCCGCCGGCCTACTGCAGGTTCCAGCTATGTCACGCCGCTTCGAGGTGCTCGCTGTAGACCTGTTCGGGCCCCTACCGGAGACACCTTCCGGCAATAGATGGATCCTCATAGTGGAGGACACCTGTACTAGGTGGGTTGAGTTATTCGCCCTTTCATCCGCCACTAGTGAAGAGTGCGCCAAAACACTGGTGAACGAGGTGTACCTGCGTTATGGGACGCCCAGAAGACTCATCAGCGACAATGGTGTACAGTTTGTGAGCGAAGTGATGCAGCAGACGTGCCACGTCATGGGCATCAAACAGGCCCTGACGTCGTTTTACCACCCAGAGTCCAACCCTGTCGAACGAAAGAACCGCGACCTTAAACCCCAACTTGCGATACTGGTAGGTAAGGAACATAACTCCTGGGATAGCCACCTACCCGCTATTCGGTTCGCCATGAACTCTGCGTTCACTGCAAGCACGGGGCATTCCCCAGCTTTTCTTAACTTCGGGCGCGAGATACGCGCGCCCGCTGACGTGTTGTCTGAGATGCGGGCCATCGTCGAGAACGATAATGTAGTCTTGTCTATTACCCCGTTCCTTAAGAAGCTTTCAGCCGTGCTGGTCGATGCACGGGATGTGCACGAGAAAGCCCAAGAAGCTCAGAAGAAGTTCGCCGATGAGAGTCGTCGCCCCGCGCCGGACTATAAGGTAGGGGATCTCATACTGCTTAAGACCCAGGGCTCTAACGATACGAGCAAAGGGCAGACTCCGAAGTTCATACCCCGCCGCGATGGACCGTATCGTATTCAGGAGGTGATCGGTAGTACGACATACGCTTTGGAGCGTATAAGTGACGGCGTCTCGCTAGGGAGGTATCACGTTTCGTTGTTAACACCGTTCGTTGGCCCCATCCAAGATCCCATTCAAGAGAAACGTAAGAGAGGGAGACCTCGTAAGGCTAACCCGGCTTCGGGGACGGAACGCCTGGGTTAGAGGGGGAGGATATAAGGCGAACGTTCAAATACTCGCTCCACGAACGTTTGAATAATCGCGCCAGCCGCGCGCTCTCGGGGTAATTCGCTGTGCTTCGTCCTCGGTCGGCTCCGCCATGCCGCCCGCGCCCCGCGCACAGGGAGTCGCATGTGCTCTCGTGTCGCCTACGGGTCGTTCGCGCCAAATAATCTTTCGTGTCCCACACCTCTTCTTAAAAACTGTATTGTGTTCCACCTATTTTGAATGTCTGTACTTTTATGATTGTGTTTGATGGTAAATAAAGACTCATACAACCATTACACATATTATTTTTTTCTTCGACGTTTTTTTGAGTAAAGTCTAACCCCCTTATTCATAAAAACTATTGAACCATTACTTAGTTAAAATACTGTCAAAGAGATTCTGAATTCAAATTCTCCACACATAATTTTGAATATAGAACCTGCTTATCAGTATTTTGGCAATGGTTATAAAGTTTTTATTAAAAAGGCTGAAAGTCTCTGTGACTATTACAATGAGCATCATTCTTATTGACGATATTGTTCGCGGAAATAATTAGATCCGCGCAAGTTGTAAGAGAATCATCAAGGAAAAAGATTATCTCATCATAGATGAAAACGTTCACTGAACATAACGGCTTCTTTTGTTTACAAAGTTCTTATCATAGTGCAATGTAATACCTCTATCTTATATTTTAATATTGCTACTAATGAAAATCCATGAGCTATAACTTCATTTTTTATGACATAACATACACTTAAAGTTATGGTTTAATATAATTGGATTTAATTACATAGATTAATCCAATAAAATGGGCAGCAGCATTTTCTGTGTATTACAACAGCTACACTGCGATCGCCAACCCGCCTGCGAAGTGTGGCGATTATGGCAAATGATATGGGGTCTTTCGGCTGATGATGATGACATAGATATTTACATCTCTAATAAATACTTAACTAACTGTTTACACAAGAAATAAAAATAAAAACCTCTTTTTTTTTTTACAAAGTTTTCATCATAGTGAAATGTACGTAGTACAATGGATGTATAGCTACTAATGAAAATCCATGAGCTATAATTTCATTTTTTATGACATAACATACACTTAAAGTCATGGTTTAATATAATTGGATGTATTTATGATGAAAACATAGATATTGACTACTGTTACAATAAATACTTAACTAACTATATACACAAGAAATAAAGATATTAACCCTAAAATATGGCGACAAAAAATTCATCCGCATCGCTGTCGACTGGAAGTGTACCCAAAAGCTTATTCTTTGACCAAGGTAAAAGGTTTTTTTTTGATCACTTAATATTTTTAATTAAATGTATAGTCGCCTTAAATTACGGCCGGCTTACCCGGTCGGGATACCCTAAGTTCCCTAAAACGCTTCGCTCAAAAAGACATTATATTACATAAAATCATACTAAACGAAAGTTTGAGAAGATGTTATTATAGCATAATGCTGTAATAATAAGCTTGACGTTATATTTAAAGAAAATGATGTAAAGTGTTGTTAGACGAAGTTTCTTTTTGTCTTTTGTGCATTATGGCATTTAAAAATAGACCAAATTAAATGAGTGGCACCCGTTTCCTTCTTCCGTGCTCTACTGTCAAACATCACACCATAATTCACTCCCTTCTCTTTCAATATTTTTCCTCATATCGCACACCTAGATCTAAACAGGGTTAACTCAAAAAAACACTTTTTTCAGATAAGGCGAAAAACTTATTACTGTGTCCCTGTCCACTGCAGGAGTTTCCTGTATACATTTATGCTTTTATGCAGCTAGAAGAAAGATTTTGTTGGAATCTTGTATTTTAGAGATGTTTTGGGGCTGAAATTTTGATTTTTGTAGTTATTTTCCTATTGCTTAACGATGTATGTATATTTGTTTTATTATTTTGAATTGAGCCCGTGTTGGTGTATTTAGCCATCTAGCGTCGAGTAGCGGAGATATGTTTAAATCTGTTTTATTGGTGGGTAGGTATTGAGATAAGGAATTTGATGGGGTGCATAACTAAAAAATCTCAATTTTTGAGTTACCTTCCTTTAGATCTAGGTGTGCGATATGTAGAATCAATCCGGAGTTTGTTTCACTCCCTTCTTCGAACTGAAATAAGAAATAATGTCTACGTATTCAATTATTCCTAAGCCTATTGCCAAACCAAATACCCCCGGCCAGCGCATTCCAAAGTTTCGCTTCCAGTTTGCAACTCAGACCGCTCGCATTGCCCCGGGCGCTGCAATATAAGTTACTGGCGCCAATACTAGAAGCTAGTTGGAAGCAATATGGCGGTGCTAGCGGTCGCAACAACTATATTGCATATTGCTGCACTGGGATTAGAATCGCAATTATTGCTGTAATTGTACTGTTATGGGGGGTTTTAAGATTAGTTTTGTCTGGCAATTTCAATGAGGTGGATTATGGGAATGGGAAATGGGTAGGAAGCTTTTGTTTAATTGTGTTTTCTTGGTAGACGCAGATGCACAGATATTTAGACTCCGAATATACAATAAATGTTTGCCATATAAAATACTATTGTCGTACCGCGTCTTCGCCGTGGCATATGCTGCAAAACCAGGTATTTTCCAGGGATTTAATTTATATTAATATACTAGCACTTCGCCCGCGACTTCGTCCGCGCGGATTTAGTAGGTACTCCACAAACTTCAACGCCCCCTCAAACCCTTTTTAAAGGTAAGTTTTGGAAAATTAAGCACTACGATATCTATTCAACGGTCTCAGGATCAGCCTACTATCCACCCAGTTCACCCCGTTCACCCCGCCAGAGGTTGACTATGTAAACATTGTTAGATCTGTTTCAAATTTCCCACTTTTAGCTTGTTCATTCCAATTTCCACGTAAATTGAAGTAAGCAATAATGTCCTCCCCTGAAAAATTCATCAACCCTTTTCGCCCCTTATATTTGTTATTCTTAATTTTTTATCCAAAACATTAATGCCGTGCATTAAGTTTCTCCCCAGTTAGCTCAAACCGCAACATTTTTCTTACTTAGAGCATCGAAAAATCCAAATATTTGTTATTTTTCTTTTTTTATCCAAAACATTAATGCCGTGTTTCAGCTTCATCGGACTAAGCGTTAAGATTCTCCCCAGTTCGCTCAAACCGTAACATTTTTCTTACTTAGACCATTTTTATGCCCGTCGTAACTTTAAAACGAAAGGTCCGATTTGAGTAATTTGAAGTGTAGTTTACATGTACATTATCAACCTTAATTCTAAACAAACAAACTAACTAATCTTTACTCTTTATAATATTAGTTTAGATAGATTAGATATATAATCCTGATGATGTGTCTGTTTGAGTATTATTCGCAAATTATCGGCATTCGATTGAACTGAGTCTATAAAATAATCATTAAAATGTCTTGCTATCATTTTAGGAATATTAAATTTCATAGAATTGGTTACCTCCCAAGTTGCTTTAGACTTGTTAGTGCTAGTTCCTATAAAATAGCTGTTTTGAGCCCTTTGTGTTAATTTGATCACTTTTTAATATCTCTTTGAGAATTATTTGAAAGCCGCTTTTGTATCACTATTTCGCTTTATTCTGTATTGCTATAATAAAGTTCATAATAAAGATCAAATAAGTTCATTGAACTTTATAGAATTTACTGGTGATTGTGGAATACTGAGCATACAAATGATAAAAGCACTCAATACAATTGCAAAAGAACTTGGCCCAAAGGAAATAAATACTAAAAATATTCTGCTTTTAATTTTCAAGATTAGAATCAAAATTTAGGATTCGTTGAATCTCGTGAGTTTGGAGGAATTACGTTACCCAAAAAATTGGGGCGTTTTTCAATTCTATTAGATTAAAACTCCTTTAATTGTATTAGAAGTTTCAACTACCATTACCGAAGTTAATGCAATTATCAATGTCTTCAGAACTGTTCAAAACATTATGCGCGCGTGGATTTCCTTAGCAGAGTTATTTTAGAAATGTATTTATTATACTCTTCAAAGATCTTATACTTACAATCATCAACAAATATATTTCGAAAAAGATTATTACAGGATTTTATGTTGATAAAAAACTCTATGGCCCATAACTCATTAATAGGTACCAACTCTTAACATCTTACACACGTGATAACTTTTAAACGAAATATCCGATTGAGATGAAACAAAAAGTATTTTACTTCTACATAAATACTCTTGATAACATAATGCTTAATTTCGATAAAGATTAATATTACGATACGTATTTAACGTAGTTTTTTTTCTTTAGACGATTTAATAATTATTTTGAACACAAAATGGGTTATTGTGATTAAACCATGATAGCTAGATATATGTTCTCGCGGACTTTTTTGTAGGTCTTAATGGGATCTTCTAACCCGTAGTACATCATTTTGTTCTTTTGTCAATAGTTTTTGCAGCGCACGCAAAAAAAGGTTTTTGATTTTACACCTTGTGTTACGAAATAGCAATTTTATTACGGATCCCTAATTTTGAAAAATTATAGCCTATAGCCTTCCTCGATAAATGGACTACCCAACACTGAAAGAATCATTCAAATCGGACCAGTAATTCCAGAGATTAGCGCGTTCAAACAAACAAACAAACAAACAAACAAACAAACTCTTCAGCTTTATAATATTAGTATAGATTTTTAACAATAGTTTCAGCGAATTAAAAAATACATTAATTGCGAGTGAATATACTTTGATGTATCGCCTTATTTAATTTATAAGAATCCAGAAATCTTTAGTATACCCTAAGTATGTACGAATCCGTCGCTTTTTGTAGTCATTCGAATTTGGTCGGATAACCAGCTGTTGTTTACATGTTTTGTTTTTGTTTATACCTACTTAATGTGAAACATTCCAAACTGAATACTTTCACTGTATATTTTAACTAAACTTTATTGGCACTAATTTTTGGTTTGCACTTACATACACATCTTGGGATGAGCCGGTTTCTTGTATTTTGTGATGACACAGTCAGATGTCAAAGTGATGACACCGTCGTTTTGACATTTGGCAATATTATTCAATAACGAATGGCAGGCATGTATACTTTTAAAACTTTTTATGATTATTACAAGCATCAAGTTTTTAAAACCCGAAAAAATATCGCAGCGACTAAATGAAAAAACTGCATTCGGTCCATGAATGCAGTTTTCAGTGAGTTTATACGTTTTCTTTCCTAGTATACATATAATATATAGACAATATGAACATCATATGCAATATTAGTGCGGCACGCGACTATTAACGACATCATCCGACGAGCTCTTGTTACCGTCGGCGTTCCAGCTGTATTAGAACCCACTGGCCTGCGACGCAACTATAGCAAGAGACCGGACGGCATGTCGTTATTTCCATGGAAGATGGGCAGGCCATTACTGTGGGACGCTATTTGTGTCGATACCCTTGCGCCATCCCATCTTCTTAGCTCTTCGCGCTGTGCTGGCGCTGCCGCTGCGGCTGCGGAGAACCTCAAGCGTCGGAAATATAATAACTTGGTATTTATACTTTCGATTTGGGTTGAAACTCTGGGGTTGTGGGGTCCGAGTGCGCATAACTTGCTTAAAGATCTCTCAAGACGCTTAGTTGACAATTCGCGTGGCTGGCTTTTACCTTGGTCAAAGAATAAGCATTGTCGCTATATTTTAGGGTTAATTTAGATAGAGGTTTTTATTTTTATTTCTTGTGTAAACAGTTAGTTAAGTATTTATTAGAGATGTAAATATCTATGTCATCATCATCAGCCGAAAGACGCCATATCATTTGCCGTAATCGCTACACTTCGCAGGCGGGTTGACGATCGCAGTGTAGCTGTTGTAACACACAGAAAATGCTGCTGCCCATTTTATTGGATTAATCTATGTAATTAAATCCAATTATATTAAACCATAACTTTAAGTGTATGTTATGTCATAAAAAATGAAGTTATAGCTCATGGAGTTTCATTAGTAGCAATATTAAAATATAAGATAGAGGTATTACATTGCACTATGATAAGAACTTTGTAAACAAAAGAAGCCGTTATGTTCAGTGAACGTTTTCATCTATGATTTCTCTTTAACAGGATTTAAACAAAGTGATGGTTCAAAAGTTTTTATGAATAAGGGGGTTAGACTTTACTCAAAAATAAGTCGAAGAAAAAAATAATTTGCTAATTCCATACCTCCCAAAAGTTCCATATTTTTTCTCGGAAGCCCCTTTTTAAAGATTCCCGGACCTTTGAGACTTTGAGAAGGAGTTTGGAATTCTTATCTCTCTTAAACCACCCCGGTGCGGGCGAACTATCAGTACATGCTCTTAAAATACCACTCCAGATCCCTGGGCACATCTTTAAGGAGAATATAAAGGAGCCTAGCTGTACGGTAGTAGGTGCGTGATCATGGTGCTACCACCTTCCTTGGGGTCTTTCAGAGGGCGGTAAGAGTCCCCACACTGATGACGACTCCAACGATAACCTACCCACAGTTTTAATTCTAATAATTTGGCAAGAGTTAAGACAAGTAATTGCGTTATGGTTTTCTTTGTATTCATCGTGTCTAAATTTGAATTCGGTTGGAGATAATGGGTTCTCCATTTATGGCATACAACACAACTAGTGATTTTTGATGTGAAACATCTATAGCCGCGGGTAAAACCGATTGTTGGCGTAGCGACGCGTCGCCCCGCTATATCTCTATGTCTATATGTATTTTTTTCATTATGCCATAATTAGTTCCTGTCGTAATCTGTTCTTTTATGCATAATAATAATAATAGTTTATTTCAGACCAAGACAGTCCATAGAGTGTTAGTAATACACAGGCACTTAAGAACTAGGTTAGTAATACTTAAAATACTAAAACAAACTAACATAACATTAAAATTATCCTATATGTAGCCGGATCCAATGCCTCCATATAGGACTCTCCACGTGCTCTGCAACCACCCTCAGGTAGCTGTTGGGACTGTCCCCACTCTTCGCATCAGCGATGCTGCTCTTTTCCTAATTATTGCAAAATAACCGTCCACTTGTGCTTCGGCAAACATTGCTGACGCACTGCAATAGCGAGGCAGTCCCATCAACATCCTGAAGGCATTGTTGTACTGAACTCTCAGAGCGCTCACGACCCGCTGCGTGCAATTGGCCCACAGGCTGCAGGTATAAAATGATTGGCAGTAGGCCCTAAACAAGGTTATTTTGACTTCCTTTGAACATCTGGCAAACCTGCGAGCCAGCATGTTACAGCGAATCGTGAGCCCCCTGCGCTCCCGTTCTATATCTAGGTCATCTGTTAGGCTTTCATTAACAACATGTCCCAGGTACACAAACTGAGACACTTGCCTTAACGCCACCCCATTCAGTGTCACAGGCGGTACAAATGAAGGATTCATTTGCCCCGCCCGAAACACTAACAACTCACTTTTTNAATTGGCCCACAGGCTGCAATACTTGTACAAAATAATTTAGATGTTTCATATCTGCCAGACGTCCCGTGACGTCTCACATTTTTTTTGATTTCTAAAAAACGACTTCGTCTAGTCCTTAGCAATTCCCGTGATCTAAAGTTACTAGCACCCCCGCTAACTCCTATCGCTATTCTTATAAGGCACCCGAACCACAATACCAGCAAGTATTGCCCGGAATATGGCAATAAGCGCAGTAATGTAGCCGGCCGGTATTAGGGTTAATCAGTGACGCAGAGTAGCTCGAGTGGGATCAATTTATTCCTGGGAGCTTTGTCGCTGGAAATTCGACAATATTAGAATTATGGCCGCCATTTCTGGCTCACAGGCTTTGTGACCCGTGGTGAAAGGGACTTTGACTATGTGTATTTGACAGGTTTAAAGTCGTGTGTCATTTGACACAGACTTGCTAAACAATGATTCGGAGTTAGAACCGTGGAATCAATTAATATGCTAGCTTTAATTTCATATTTACCACAAAAATAGGGAGTTACAAGACGATTATGTTCCCACAGCCTTCTCTTTGTGAGTGGAAACGGACAGTAATTATTATTACACGTTTATCTTATACGATTATCGCTGAGTATTTGATATTATAATATCTTATAAAATAAAATATAAATAATATCTTGGGACAACTCACACACGGTCATCGGATCCCAAACTAGGCAGAGCCTGTGCTATGGCAACCAGACAACTGATAAACATATTTATATACTTTTTTATATACTTTAAATACATACATATTATAGACAAATTACACCCAGACACAGAACAAATGATCATGCTCATCACACAAAGATTTGTCCTGGGTGGGAATCGAACCCACGACCTCCAGTTCAGCAGTCAGGGTCACTAACCACTCGACCAACAGGCCAGTGAAAATTTCAAAGTCAAAATATTAATTTCAGCTTGATTCCTCCATGTATTCCCGAGAAAAAGGGTCTTGACAGACGGACAACAAAGTGCAGTCGATTTTGCCGACTGAGGTACGGAACCCTAAATAGAACACACCCTACAACAACAACAATCTCCATTTTTTATGTGTCTAACATCAAAATTCCTCATCCGATATAACGCAATATTCCAGCCTTAAATTTTACAACGAAGGCCATCAATATTGAACACTCTGTAGGTATACTAAACACAGTTTTTAGTACCCAATGAATGGATATAAATGCTAAGTGTTAAATAAAGATCGCGCATTTTACATACTTTGTCTGACAGTACCTATCAGACTGCAGAAAAGTGCAGAAGGTCGGCTGCATACAACAAGCAAAAACGGACGCACAAATATTTATTAATTTAGTAATATAGAATCAAGTCTATATTTATTAATTTATTAATCTATGGCCAAGCAAGGCGATCCTGTCTCCAAAGCTCTTCAAAGCAACGCTTGAAGAGGTCTTGCAGAAATTAGATGCACACTGGCGGGACAAGGGCATTGTCGTAGGGGACAGGAGATCTGCCTGGGTTGCGGAATTTTTTCGAAAGAGTTACCGCGGCCCTGAGACGCAAAGGGCTTTAGAAGGAACACGGATGGGTTTTAGTCAGTAAGAGTCTTACACGCCCTTCCACTCCACCCAGAGCAGAAGAAGTCATTTGATGATTTCCCATCCATAAAAAAAAGGAGTCAGGAGATTAACAAAGATACGTCGCCGACGACATTGTCCTTTTCTCTTCTTCGGCAGCTGAGTTAAGTATGCTTATGCTTCTGCACGAACAACTAAGCAACGCCAGTCTCGAGATCAGACTCAAAATTAGTACGACGAAAACGAAACTATGACAAAGCGCAAAGTAGACATTGAGGGTGTTGAGGTTGAATATGTCCAGGAGTACATATATCTCGGCCAAATACTCTCATTCCAGGGGATAAAGAAGTTGCTTGATGTACCGAAAACGCCTGGAAAAGCTATTGGTCGATGAAACACCTAATGAAAGGACCACTGCCACTCTGCCTTAAAAAAAAGTCATGAACATGTGCTCCCTGAGTTGAGGGTGGGGCCTCACCTACAGAGCACAAACGTGGTCATTAACGCAACGTCCAAAGTTCGCTCACGGGGTCTGCCAACGAGCAATGGAACGAAGCATCCTCGGAGTCCGAATTACAGACCGTATTAGGAATAGTCAGCTTCGTTACAAAAATCAAATCGCAGATGTAGGCAACACTGCTGACAAATTAAAATGGAATTGGGCAGGTCATATCTGCCGTGTGTCACAGGAAAACTGGGCGAAAGTAGCCACGGATTGGGTCCCAAATACCAGGAGCTGGCGACGCGGTAAACCCAGGAGGAGATGGCGAGACGAGCTGGACTCCTACTTAAAGGATTGGGTTCGGGTAACCCAGGATAGATCAGAATGGTAAAAAGAAATGGAGGCCTTTGCCCTGCAGTGGGACACTACAGGCTTATAATAATAAATATTAAATAAATATGTGTTTGAGTTCGTCGTACTTAAGAAATACTTCGTTGGTTGATCCACAAATATTTGGGCCATGGCCTGGCCGTGGTCCGTCTGGAGCTCAAAACAATATCGTTGCGTACATTGTATATGAATTCGTTCACACACGTCTGTGTACGTCCGGGACGTGTCAGACCACGTTGTGACAGACCACGGCCCGGACACATTCCGGTCACGGCCCTGATATGTTTGGATCAATCTTAAGACGCTATCTCCACGAGCGAGTGTCTCGCGGCGATTCGAAGCGTGACAAACGCCGCCACTTCTCACACGTACTCTCCTCGAAACTCTTTCAACAAAACAAATGTGCAACGATTTCTTGTAGGGATGCAAAAATCTGATGCTATTCGCAACGAGTCCTTGTGGTGAACCGGTGAACCATCGCGACGATACGTTGACGGAATAATAATGGGTGCGTTTCATAACATATAAACTCATTTGGTCTAATTTCATTTTATTATCGTTCATAAGATATAAACATATTCATCATATCACATTTTTTTTTTAAACCACCCAGAAATCAATCGTCCATTATATTAACTAATATATCAAATAAAATTATAGCTTCCATTGTTATATGTTGTAAATATTAGAGATTTTGTTGTTATATCATCTATTACTCACCCAAGAATAATCGTCTTGTGGAGATTACTCGACGCTAGCAGGACGGACTCGCAGCGATTCACGAGTTCGTGAACGTCACGGCTGAGGATTTCTCGTTTAACTTCATAATTTATATGCATGTCAGGTCGCAGTCCAGTCAAACCGGATTCAGCTGAATACTAGTGTTCGACTGCCTATCTGAACACCACAACCCAGTAATTGGGCAACACGGTATTTCTTTTTCACAGCACCCTTAACATGAGGAGTCTCACAGTCGAACCTCAGCAAGCGTTCCTTAACCTTGAAGTTGAATGCGGCTTATCAGCCACGAGCTACCCTCATGCATGTCTGTGGTAATAATAAATAGCTTTTGGTTCTTTTAACGTGTAACAGAATAAACGCAATACCTCTTATATGATATGAATACCTCGCATAATGATGAGTACAATGACCCCTGTCATTGTACTCATCATTATGAACAACTTTCATAATGGGACCAACTGACTGAAATCGCGAAAAAAAAATCGACGGCCCCATAGATTTAAGTGCGCATAATTCGACAAAATGTACTGAACCGCAGATTTTTTTTTCACGATCGTGGTTGGTGCCATAGTAAAAGTTGTTCATAATGATGAGTATAATGACCCATTAAGAGGTATTGCGTTTATTCTATTACACCTTGTATGCGCCATATTTTATCTGGTTGTATGGACCTGAACTTCTGTTCTTCCCTGCGGTCTGACGGTGTTTGTCGGTCAATTTCTGTGAAATCGGGCAAGGCAGGCGTTGGCAACATGTTGTTAATTTTTCAACGTTTGAAGCGCCATCAATCCTTTTTATGGGTTCGGTATGCGATCATTATTATAGTGTGGTGACCAAAATTTTTTTCGGAAATTTAACGATTTGTTTTTAGATATAATATAATATAATATAATATAATATAATATAATATAATATCTTGGGACAACTCACACACGGTCATCCGATCCCAAACTAGGCAGAGCCTGTGCTATGGCAACCAGACAACTGATAAATATACTTATATATTTCTAAATACATACATATTATAGACAAATTACACCCAGACACAGAACAAATGATCATGCTCATCACACAAAGATTTGTCCTGGGTGGGAATCGAACCCACGACCTCCGGTTTAGTAGTATTATATTTAGTATATAAATGTTATATATACTAAAACTTTAAGTCTGCTGCGGGATATGGTGGTGTGTGGTCGAGTTCGAATGCTCCAAATTTGCTGATTTTGATTATCCAGTCTAACACAGTGATAAGAATTCTGCCCAGAATCTGGATTAGGGCTTGTTGACACAAATGATATCTTTTTAACAAAGTCAAACAATTCATCATCTGCCTAGCCTTTTCCCAACTATATTGGGGTCGGCTTCCAGTCAAACTGGATTCAGCTAATTACCAGTATTTACACAACCCATTAACTGGGTAACACGGTACTTCTTGGCAAATCTGGAGTCAGATTTACTGGCTTCTCACAATCCTGCTGCAGACTGCCAAAGATCTACAAATGAAGCCGGGACAACGGCTTAACGAGCTTTCCGAGGTATAGAGGAAACTCGGTGTGTTAAGATGGTCACCCATCCACAGACCAACTTTGGCAAGCGTAGCTTAACCTTGAAGTTCGACCCCTGCGACTGTTATTATTTAGCCACGAGCTCCTAAAACAAAATCAAACAATTCAAGTACCGGAATTAATATTTAAAGAGGGTTACATTTATTGTCAGGTATGATTGTTTAAACTAATTAAGTACTGGAAATGGTACTGGTACTAATCAGAATACGAATTTTTTCATTGGTAGAAAAACTACTCTTCAAGCTATCATAGGATACTAAGTATGTATAATAGGATGGTTTTTGTTACGGAGATATGCCCATGAAAGTGAAGACGCGCCCACACACAAGCAGAACGCTGGTGGGCCTCGGCACCAGGATGCAGGCAGTTCAAGGAGACTATGCCATCCCTAAATAGGAAACTTACCAAGCGCTTTCTGCGACTGGATAGGGGCAGCCTACGAATGGTGGCGGGGACCATCACTGCTGATGCTCACTAAACAAACATTTCAACACGATATGTATAACGGACAGTTCTCTGTGCAGAGCATGCATGGATGAGGAAGAAACGAAATCGTACGTGCTCCTTGAGTGCACAGGCGTCGCCGAAATACGGAGACAAACAATAGGGACACCGAATTCACTCACAGACATCCTAAACTCATTAGGAGGACTGATCTGCTTCTGGAAGGAGGTTGGCTGTTTGGAATGACGGCCGCCATGGCTCACGCACAATGGTCCAACATCAGCCGGTCGATTCTATAAACATGTCGAAGTGAAGGCTTGGGTGAAGTGATCACGAGGTGAACTGTCAATCCATTTAATTCAGATGTCACGTGATCACGAAGTGAGTTGTCATTTCATCTTGATTATATAGATTGACAGCTCACCTCGTGATCACTTCACCCAAGCCTTCACTTGACATATTTACAGAATTGACCGGCAGGACTAAGTGCGGAAACCATACCCAATAGATAGATTGATAGATAGTGAAGACGCGGGAAACGCCTGGTCTAAAGTGTAGTATATTTTACATAAAATACATAAATGCGAAGAAATAAATTATCGTTAATACGTACTAGAACAATAAATTAAACATACAGCCCGGCCATTGAGCTTACAGGCTAGTTTACCTAAGGCTCTGTTGATTCCGTACGTTTTGAAGACATATGGCTATTTGGCCATTGTGCTCCGAGTGCTTTATTGAATCTTTTGAATAGGAGAATATGAATAGAGTTTTACTATGCAGATTTGAATTTGAAAAGCATGGTTTAAATGTATGAGCATTGAAACGTGCATTATAACATGATGTGTTGAAATGCCTGCTGTTCTATTCCAGGAAATAGTCTACCCGTATGTCAAGAATGCCGTATGTTAAGCAGTGAAACATGTCGAAGTGAAGGCGTGGGTGATATTCTTAATAATATTCTTAAGAAAAGGCTGATTGCAACGAGAGACAATATTTTGAATTGCACAAGCACATAGGTAGATAAAAATAAATATGTGCAACCCATTACAGGCGACTAGGCTCTGAAGATACTTATACATCGTCGACTTTGTCTCTGTCATCTATGACCTAGACTAGAGTCAAGAGTAAACCCAAATTAAATTAAATAAAAAAAATAATCCGTCCCAGAAATAATTTTCGAAAGCATGGCTTCCCTGTTTGAGAGGAACATTATTAAACATTAATTTGCAACTCTTCCCTTAAGTAGCTGGCTTGCAAGTTTTATTGATTTAAATTATACATTGCAGCCGCTCGTTATAGTCAGGGATCATCAACCATTTGAAAAACAAAATGGCCCGATAATTTCTGACACCGGCGTCCGGCGGCCATCTTTCTTTCTTGTTGAATAGGTAAACGGTGCGAGGGGATGGTACAAATTAACTCTTTAAATAAATGTATATCCATCAATCACCCTTTGGTTTATTTGCAGCCCCTGACGCCTAAACCATGTTTTTAGCTAAACTGATATTATGAAGAGGTAAAATAGTTTGCAGTGGGCAATCTCTTAATGGAATCACAAAGATTCTCGGATATAAACTGTAAATATAACATAAAAATGTTCACTATCCCTACCGCTTGTGGCCCAGTACTGGCACTGGGCTCTTTTTGTACATAATTTGTGCATAATGATCCCTACTTAGACGTTTCCTTTTTGTTTGAGTACATGCTCAAAGTGTGTGAGGTGTTTAATTTTAGTTTTATTTTTTAACACACAGTACGTAGGTAAGGTGCGCTTAAGGTTTTTCTTGGTATCGATACTCTGTTTTTTTTATAAATGAGCAAGCTTTCACGGGCTTTTTAAAGCAGAGGGAATACTTTACCGCCATATTTTATTCTTCATAAATACACGATAACGTTACCATTAAGTACTCGTATTCTATTGTTTCAACATGGTTATTTAAATACATTCATTCAATTCAATAAATATTCGTTTAGGATAAAAATTGGTTGTCTGTAAATAAGGTTTACCGACGATAGTTTAACGTGACAACGTCATCACAAAATGTTGATGAAATTATCGTAACGTTACAATGAGTCATCTTTTTTCGTGCGTGCAGCCGGCATTCATTGATTTATTTGACGTTGTCACGTCAAAAAATATAAATTTATAAGTTCTGTTCATAATGCCTAGCAACTCAAATTCCAAATTGTTATGCCCGTTAAATAAGACCACGCACTTCTGAAACACCCTGTATAGAAATAGAAAATAATGGCTCGCGTACACCTAATCCGTCATCGGTTTATTATTATGATTATCGGCCGAAGTACGTTGGGCCCCGTCGGTCGGCTAAGTTCGACCGATCGAATCAATAGTACCTACGTAAAAGAAAGAGAGCGCGTACACTACTACCGCTATCGGCCGATGACGCCCGAAAAGAGCCGATCAACCGGCGCAAGTTTATTAGTTGCATTTATAATAGGCCAACACTGTGGGACAAACATTCAAAAAGTTACAATAATCGAGATATTGCAAAATGGTTATCGGCTGGGTCCGGCGACGTCGCCGACGTTGACCTCGACGAATTAAATGGCGCCACGAATTTTCTAAAGAAACATTTAGACTTTTAAAAAGGCGTTTTAAAAAATGAAGGATTTCGAAGAAAATCCTTCATTTTTAAAAACGCGTCCCAATCTGTACCGGCAACCTCCGATATCAGCAGAAATATATACAGACAGACTTCCGAGGCAGTCGTCCGTTGAGTTCCGAACCAAAATCGGCCAATGGGTTCTAGTGTACGCGTACCGATATGAAAATGGACCTATATGAAAATGGCACGAGAGAACGAGATATTTTTGTAAATCCCGTAAATTTTTATTTAACACGTTCGAGGACGCTACCACTTGAGACAGTGTACCAAAATGACACAGTAAATGTCCATACAAATTATACGACGTATGAGTACGTAGCCTCCCATGAAAATATATTGTTTTAAAGACATCATGACACAACCGTTTTATCACGTTATCGTATAAATAGAGTTCCTCGCCTCGGTAGAGTTGTCAGAATCATCGAAAATGCTCATCAGTCTTGTTTTGCGCTTATCCATCTAAAACACATAAAATAACCCATTAAACATCAATTTCACAGAGTAAAATTATTAATTCATAGTAAAATAGTATACTGTCTGGCTAAGGAATAATACATAAATCAAATAAACTAAATTATACTTACTATGTTTTGTCGCGGCAAATATTACGATACGCCACGAAATGTTTAGCGAACGCGAGCGCACCCCGCAGTGACGCAGCCGCACTGAATGTAGGAGCGCGGGCCGGTAGGCGCGCGCGACGCATTTACACGTTGTGCGTGTGTGAGTACCGTTCCCGCCCACTGTCAGCGGCACTTATTTGAAATAGTTTAAAACTTACTCTACGTGACAGTAAAGCTTCGGGTATTTTAAATGTTGTGACACAAGATACATTCAATAGGATTTTAACTTGAACGTTCATCGGAAATGTACGTTCTGTCGTAAAGTAAAAAAAATATTTGGACGTCATTGTACGTTGTGCCATATCAAAATTTCGAACGATGACGTATAATCTCGTTCTGTCCTCGAACGTGTTAAAGAACTTGAGCCATAGCTAAGTTTTTTTTCAGTGTTTTTTCACCATCACTTTCTTCCTGTCTTTGTTTTTTGTTAGTTGGGGTCGGCACAACACATTCCTTGTTCCATGTTGGTCTGTGTGTGAACGTTCTAATATCACGTCCTATTGTATGTTGCAACGTTGCAGGGCACCGTGGCAATATTGACAATATCACACTGTGAATTCCAAACACGTTTGATCTTTCTTTTTGTTTAAATAGCGACAAGGGGCCGCGGCAGACCACGAAAGGGATGGCGGGTTGAGGTGCCAGTCGATTCTGTAAAAAACTCCCCGTGAAAACTCAAGTGAAGTGAGCGGACATTCCAATGGGCTTGACTCACTACACCTACGGTAACACGGTGAGATTGTTACAGCAGTGCGCTTCTGAAAGCAACTCACCATGTAAGCTAAAGTGAAGTGAATATGAAATGAGCTGTCAAACTATACAAATAAGATGGAATGGCAGTTCACTTCATGCTCACTCCACCTAAGATAACGCGGGGAGACGTTGACAGAATAGACCGGTTGAAGAAAGATCAAGTAAGTCAAGAAGAAATCAAGTAGTAAGGACTACTTGATTTCTTCCTTGAGATTTATAGGAAGAAAGAGACGCAAAATCATGACCGTTGAAAGAAATGGAAGATAAGGTACAGATAGGAGATTTATTTAATTTTAAATCCCATTGCTGTATATTATTTTGGCATTTTATCTTTGAATTTAAAGATATTTTTTTAGGTGCTAGACCATCGTGATTAACCATCTGTTTCGGTTTAACTGGCCTACAATGTTCCCACTACTGGGCACAGACCTCCTCTCTGTGAAAAGGCTGTTACTCCAGGGCCCAGAGAGCCACATGTCTTCAAGTATTCGTTATCGAAACTTGAACAGTCAAAGGGAAATTAGTTTTTTAAGGTTATAAAGTTGCTAAAGGTATGCCTGGGGCCCTACTATGAAGTCTTTTGATGATGATTCCGCTCTAAGAGGGAGACGGAGCTATACAAAGCGAATAGCATTATCCCGTTTACATCATCGGAATTGGATGGCATTAAGCACGTCATAGTAGAGCTGCAGATCATTAGAATCTCATCCTCTAAGTCCACTGGATGCAAAAAGCACTGCACCGGTCGATGTGGCGACACTTAGGGGAGGCTTTTGTCCAACAGTGCACGTTTTTCGACATGATGATGATGAACTCCTAAATAGATGTAGCGAAATAGAAGTAACTCAAACAAAGCCCCAGAAAATACTAGTCTAATCGAGTTACCGACTTATTAATAGCTGTTAAAGTGTAGTTGTGTTTAAATTAGCAAGCACTCGCGTGTGAGTCACAGTTTGAGTTAATTGCGATTCCCATACAAATGTTTATTTGTAATCTTGAGAGGCTAAAAGCTTATATATCAAAACATTGAGTTTGTATATCTTTACAGCCCCTACTATTAGCGTTTGTTCGAGTTTCGAATAAGCTCTTTGTTATGGCTTGTAGAGCAGTTAACACTTTCGGTGCCCAGAACTCAAGCATATGGGTCGAACAATAATTTGTTCGTGTTCCCACGAGTCGTCATTATATAGCGACGCTTGCCAAGGTCAGGCCGTAGATGGGTGACTACATTACATCCCGAGATTCCTCCGTGCCTCGGAAAACACGTTAAGCTGTTGTCTCCGGCTCCCTCTATGAATTCACCCTCCTTTCCTTTTGATTCTGTGTTAATAGATAAACATAATTGAAACATGGCGTCTGCTTACCCCTTGAAGAATATATGCGTTATGTTTAGTTACATGTATCTCTTTGACTACAAGGAAAATTGTTAGTCAATTTACCTAAACTGAGTAATATCAATTTTATTTCCAATAAGTGATGATAAGTCTGATTAACGAAATCAATAATTGAAGTCGCAATGAGATTGTTCGTAGTAATATGGTTTACAACATAATGTTAAAGCCTAACTTCACTTGGATTATTGTTTGAATCGAATGTACGCTTAGCCGTCAAAGAAGAAATATTTGATCAGATAAAATCGTTTGAAAGTTTGCAGGTGCGTGGTATACAGGGTGAGAGAGTACCTAATCTAGAAGGTAAACAACTTTTACAAAGGGATCAACTCTAAAATCGATCGCATCATCATCACACTACAGCCCAACTTCGCCCATTGCTGAGCATAGGTCTCTCTTCCGTTGTTCCAATCCCCACGTTCCTGTGTTAGCTTCATGCTGGTTCTATCCTCGATGGAAACAATGTCGTTTGCCCATCTAGCCGCCAGATGACCAGCACTTCCTCCAGTCCGCATTTCCGCAGATGCCACACCGCTTTACTCAGGTGGAGTCATCACCGCGCCTTGACTGGTGCTTTGCCCCCCATTTGACACTATTTTTCTTGTATCCCTTACAGTTCAGTGAGTGCCTTTAAATTACAAGCACATTTCAATCTTATCTTGGGATTCAGCGCCTGCTAGAGGTGGTGACCAAACTATCAGGTGGGCTGTTTACATGTTTGTATAATAGTGTAGAGGTATGCGGAACAGAGAGTAAAGTCCCGCATACCTCCACTGAAAATGGGAGGATCCTCCGACCAGACGGTTGTTGTGTCTGGTGGGCAACTGCCCGATAGTTGGTATTCGGACAGTTGTATATGTTCAAATCGCACGGAGAACTTTGCTTGCGCGATGCAGGATTTCGATGTTAATTCGTCGTAGATGGCGCTGCGGTTCTTTTTTGTTGCCGTACAAATTTCGTTTCTTAGTTTTTCATGTGGCGGCATTGATGCCGCTACAATATATTCGTTTGTTTTGGTTTCTTAGTAAACTCAAGGTTTGCAAACGTATTATAGAGCGCAATATACAGTTTGGTGTTCAATGACGGACCACGTTAGAAACACTAGACTGCGCTCCAAAACACCAGAAGGCTTACCAGTTTAAATGGGACTAGCAGGACATGTCTGCCGCATGCCCATCGAACGGTGGACAAAAAAAACACAAAATTGGAGCCCTGAAATCGTGAGACAGGGCCGCGGCAGACCACAAAGGAGATGACGGGACAACTTATATGTCGTCCTTAAGAATTGGCACAGACCCGGGAATGGAGGGAGGCCTTGCCAAGCCGTGACACGGTTCAAGCTAGATATACTAGGCATAGACTCATCATCTGCCTAGCCTTTTCCTAACTATATTGGGGTCGGCTGCCAGTCAAACCGGATTCAGCTGAATACCAGTATTTTACGTGGAGCGGCTACCTACCAGACCTCCACAACCCATTAACTGGGTAACACGGTACTCCTTGGCAAGACTAGTGTCAGATTATCTGACACTAGGCTTCTGACTACGTCCGCCAAAGATCTACAAATGACAGCCGGGACTAACGGCTTAACGTGCTTTCCGAGGCACGGAGGAGTCTCGGTATGTTAAGATGGTCACCTATCCACAGACCAACCTCGGCAAGCGTTGCTTAACCTTGAAGATCGACCCGTGCGACTATTATTATTTAGCCACGAGCTCCATACTAGGCATAGACTATAGAAATATAAAGGTATACAGACAGACAAAACGTCCATTGACTTTATTATAATTGATATCAAGTGCGTTCCCGATCATTATAACCAGATGTAATGTTAATGGGAATCAACATTGATTGATTGACGCGGGTTTGAGTCCAGGGCTGGTATTTTAAAAGAGTTCATATTTTATTTAATTTGGTGTGTTATGTAACATTTGGCAGTTTTAGAGATTTATGTGTATTGCTTTTGGGAGTTGTATAAGCTTTAACGTTATAGTTAATTTATAAATATGTATATTTTTAGGGGAATAATTTGGTTTGGTTGGCTTATATTCTTAAAAATCGAACTTTGCTTTAGTACTAAAGTATAGTGTAGATTCAAATTGCACCAATCTATAGGATATACACGCTTTTCATCCCGGGAATTCGTTCCCTTCGAATAATTTTCGACATTCACGCGGGCGAAACCACTGGCGAAGACTAGTTGCAGTATAAATCGACCTACTTACGGTCGATTTTCTAAACATGTCAAAGTGAAGGCTTGGATGAAGTGATCACGAGGTGAGCTGTCAATCCATACAATCAAGATGCCAATTCCATTTTGATGTCAATTGAATCTTGATTATACGGATGGACAGCTCACCTCGTGATCACTTCACCCAAGCCTTCACTTCGACATGTTTATAGAATCGACCGGCTGAATCTATCTGTGCTACATAAGAAATGAAAATGTCATCTCATACGGAAGATAAACAACTGTATTCATGACCCTCAAGCTTAGGTTACCGAGATATTTGATGATTGGCCGCTTTTACTAATGAGACCTTTATTATCATTGAATCTTATCTTGCGTCTGGTTAGAAGTGCTGTTTATAATGGTGAGAAGCGAAAATTTGCTTCAATATCTGAAGACAGACCATCAGGAGTAGACACGCCATCGACAACTGTTGGAATGACTTTGTTTTTGAAGTGTATCGTGTGTACCTCTAGAGTGAAGTGTGTGCTGGCGTTGATAGCGCTGATCTTGGGGTTGGCGTACCCCTGGGGTAAGTTCTTTTTTTCTCTCTCAATCAAAGATTTAAAAGGTAAAGAAAAGGTCTTTCAACCGTTTGATTATATGCTTTCAAAATACAAGAAACACGGTATTTTTAATGTCTTCTCTAATGACCTCTCTAGCTCTTGAAGATTGCCGACCGCGCGGTGAGTTCGCTTCGGCCTAGACGGGTCATATTTGTATTGTGTATGTTGATTTACAATTCAGCATTTCATATACAAGATGATACAATGATACGTCAGTAAATCAAACTCTGTGAATTTTAGTTTATACGAATATGTTGTCTTCTAATACATATTTGATGTCACTAACTGTGACAGACTGGTTGGAATATTTCGTCAGAATAGTAGTCACTATCCTTGACTAGATTGAGTTTTTTGACGTTTTATGCAATTGGAAAGTATATTTTTAATTCCGGTGACAGGATTTATAAGAGTTTCAAAATATTCCTTTAAACCAGTATTGTCAGTGTTTCCATTTAATGTCTTATCGATGTCTCCACATTAGTGTAAAAAACGCGGAGCCAATTACTACCAGTATACCACTGATATAAGTCAGTTGGCACCTTAATTGAAGGACAGCATAAAGCGTGCAACCATGACCTTCGAGTGAGAGAGCTATATAACCTTGTGAAGTTAAAATGTTTGACATGTAACATCTTTCATCTCGCTGTCCTGCAATCTGTGGGATTGATTTCGTGAAATGGGACGGAAGTGTGTAACAGGAAGCCGAAGAAGCGCGCGCTATTTAATTTGACCAATGAGCGTGCCCTATTCGATTTGACCAATGAGCGCGCAGTGGTCGAGTTGGCTGACAGTTGGTACTTTTAATGTTAATGTTGCTTTTTAAAAAGGTGAGACGTCAGATGTCACACATCCTATCCTGTAAGACTCGTTTTTTTTCTTGTTGTATGCTACATCATCATAATCTGCCAAGCCTTTTCCCAACTACATTGGGGTCGACTTTCAGTCATACTGGATTCAGCTGAATAGTAGTATTTTACGTAGAGCAACTACTTATCTGACGTCCACAACCTCGACCTCCAGTACCTACCTGGGTAACACGAACTTCTAGGCGTATTTCACACAAGCATCTGAAATATTATTCTGTTGTTTCAGACATCGCCGTAAGTCATGGAGATCTCCTAGATTTTTATACCAATGAAACCAAAATAGACACCGTACGCATTCATTCGCATAACCTCGCAGCACTAACTTACGATGAGGCCACAACATGGTGCTGTACGTCGACAAACAGAGCGGCAACGACGCTATATGTGCTCATCACATATCTTCTAAAGTAAATCAATGTTTCATCGACAGAAATGCCAGAAATATTCATGGTCTCTCTTTCGATCCCGCCACACAATTCCTGTTCTTCACTGACACTAACGAAAGAAGTATTAATTCGTTTTAATTAAAAACTTGATCCAAAAACAACATTTAGTGGTAATCTTTTATTCAAGATAGATCACTGATATTGCCATCGATAAAAATTCAAAAGTCATTTATTCAAATTAGGCTGAGTGCCAGCACTTTTTGAACGTCAAAGTTCTACATAAAGACAGTCCCCCAAACCGCCCACCCGTCACCACTTCCTAGTGTTGTAGCTGGGAAGATAAAGTGGCGCAACAAACTCCCCAGCAACACATCTGTCTGTTAAGCTTTTAAAAACTTGAATTTATACAATAGTAGGTATGCAAAGTATTTTACAATACATGACACAGAAAATAAAATATTCAAACTGTAAATCAAATTGAATGAAATTAATTGACACTTGGTAGCTAGCTGTAGAGGGTACGTTTACAATTCGTTCAGTATAAATTCACAGGCTATTCTTTTCTTCGAGATATCAAAAGACGTTTTCTTTACAGGTATGTTTACTGGATTAACACAAACCTGGCGACGCCCACAATAGAGAGAGCTCGACTCAATGGTTCTGGAAGAGAAGTGATTATTCATATGAAGTCGGCATCTATCAACACGACTCACAAACTGGAGCCACATAGCCTGACTATCGACCAACAGACGCAGAAAATGTACTGGATTGAACCTGAGTTCACAATTCAGTATCTTTTATGCAGATTTGAATGGAAAAAACAAGACAGGTTTAAATACTATATCTTTTGCTGCAACAGCGTTCAAATACTTTGGACATTTCAAAAACATCGCTTGCTGTGTGCTACAATATTGCATTGGGTCTGTAAGGATATTTGTTGTTTGTTGACAGGTTGCTCAGCAATCTAGCAAGGAGAACAGCAGCTCACCCAATAATTTGTAACATCTATGCACATTTTCTGAAATACCATGTTTACTACAAATACCATTTTTAGCAATAAAGATATTATTATTATTATTATTATTTGTATGTTCAGAGTGAATAAATAAATATTTCGTATCGGGACACATTCGACCTATTTTGTAGACTTTGTTCGTTTGTTCGTTTTATTTTGCATTTATGTTATGAATAATAACGTACAACACAACTGCAATACACGCAATTATATTATAGTCCAACATTTTAGACTCCTACGTATACCACTAACTTCGATGATAGTCACAACACTACTGCGAAAATTGCGACCGAAGCTGACGCCGGCGGCAAAGTCAGCGGCAAGGCAGTTTGAAAACCGGCGGCATGTGTGGATCCACCATTAGCGGTAGTGCGGTGAAAGCGATTGTCAAAACGTCAAACGCAATGGAAATGTGGCGTTATCAATCCCTTATATTTTGGAATTTAAAAAATCGCATTTTTTGACTGTATTATATTTTGCCTAGTATTCTAATGGTCCCCCAAAACACACAGCCAAAGTGACCTCTGCACTGCCTGCGATGATGCTGTGGAGGTGACAAAGTTTTGGGACAGCAAAATGTGACTGTATCACGGAACTTCGACGTTCAAAACATCGGTGCATAGTATTCCGACATTACGCCATTTCGATGCACGCAACTTCAACAGTTTGTTATTGCGGAGTACTTAGAAGATAACCCCACCCATCCCAATATAGCTTTCCCCAACCTAATATAAAACCATAAAGTCTTATCAAATTACATAAAAAATAACCTTGACAGTTTTATAACAGTGCTAAACAAAAATAACTACAAAACAAGAAAATTATGAACTGAAAACGCTTCCCGAAAAATGTTTCTCTAACTTCATTACAGAGTTTCACATTTTCTAATTTTCAAAATAAACAGGGGCAGAGATAATAAGGAAAAGATAAAAGAAACCGCATTATTACTGAAAACGAAATATAGTCGGGGAGTCGGGGACTGATGCGAAAAGATAAGGACAGATTTATAGCGAAAGATAAAAATATGCAGTCTATTTAGGAGTAAGGAACGTTGAATATTATTTTGTATGCAGCAACTGAGTGAAATTTACTTGAATTTTTCTTGGAAATTTTTCCTGTTTTTGTAAACTTTTTTTACTATGATATTCTTGCATTATTATTTTAGGTAAATGTTGGATCTATTTTTTTTTATGATGGGAAATCATCTCGCAATCAATCAGCCCGCTGTTCATGTGGAAATAGATACTATTAAACAAAAATATAGGTAATAAGTGTCTTGACAAAAACATTAAAGTATGTAATACCCATATAAACGCCGCGCGACCGGCACTTTCGATACGTTGTCTCGCTCCCACACCCACACTTGCGTGGTGCACAAAAGCCTAAAAATTGTTTCTACCAAATCTGCGCAGAGCGCAGACGTAGTCGCGGGAGAAGTGCTAGTTAGTAATAAAAGCTATTATTAACTAGCTATTATTTACTACAAAAATCGACGGAATCTGTTTCCCTTGAAATAAAATTAAAACGGTTCTTTGAAAAAACATCATTGCAACTAGCTCTTAGACTACAAAGAATAGAGGACCCACCCTTTAATTTAAAATTTTGACTCCTTTGTTCGAAGATAGGAACCATATTAACACTTGGTTATATTCTCGAAGCACGTTTATTATTAAAAACGTTTTCAGAACAAAAATAATGTGGGGTCTACGTGGTTTGATAAAAGGGAATAATATGATGGCAATCTCCCTGGGGTGGTGGGTAAGTCTACCATTCGGGCTGGAGACTTAAATCTGCATTTACTCACTTCCCGGTTAGAACTTAAGTAAAATATTTGGTAAGAATACTCAGTATTTTAATACTAGTGAATTTTGTCATGGCAAGGGCGTTAAGGAGTCGTGAGTGAATGACAACAAAAAATACATGAATCATACGACCTTTGACGTTTTTCAACAAAGGTACTTCATCTGCCTATTCTTTTCCCAATTATATTGGGGTCGGCTTCCAGTCAAACCGGATTCAGCTGTATACCAGTATTTTACGTGGAGCGGCTGCCTACCAGACCTCCACAACCCATTAACTGGGTAACACGGTACTCCTTGGTAAGACTGATGTCCGATTTTCTGGCTTCTGACTATCCGTAACGACTGCCAAAGATCTACAAAAAACAAAAGAGTCTCGATATGTTAAGATTGCCACCCATCCGCAGACCAACCTCGGCAAGCGTTGCGTAACCTTAAAGATCGTCCCGTGCGGCTATTATTATTTAGCCACGAGCTCCTCGAAGGTACTTGTGAGGCATTAATAAAATGAGGAACTATTTGTCGTAAGCAACACAAATACTTGCAAAAAATCAAGTGAAGCTACATAACAATAACCATGATATCCATGCCCCTAAATTTACGTAAATCGTTTTGCTTTTAACACCATGCTTTAAAATAAACGTAACTTTTTTCTTGCGCCTTGTACAAGGTTGACGTAATTGACGTAGGTAAGCTTTTGAAATACCTATCTCATAATGCGAGAAAAAAACGTGGTCTGGCACATCCTGGACACGGCCCAAGTATGGGGTCACTTTTGAAGACAAACTAGAAAATTAAAAAAAAAATAACAAGGGTTTTTCTCTTGACTCATGTCTGGGTCATAGATGACAGATACAAAGTGACAATGGAGCGAGCTTACCCAGAAGAAGCCTGTTCACTCTAATTTTGAAGAGATTTTAAAGTGTCAGGGTCTCAAATATTGCTTTTTTCATAATTATTAAAAACATGAAAATTGACCTCTATGAGTAAACTAAAATAAATGCCACCAACTCCATCAGACTGCTTGAAAAGTGGTTTGTTTTTTTCTGAAAGATTTTTTATCCAAATCGTTTTTTTTTTTGCATTTATTTCTTTACTGTATTTACAGATAATACACTTTTGGAACACCCAGTATAATAGCTACACGTATTCATATCATAATTATTCGTTTACTTGCGTTCCACTAGGTAAAACCAGATGTTAGCGAAAAGCCGTTGTAGACCCTGCCCTCCTAACCCTCAATTCCTTGAAACCCTGCCCCTCGAAACTCAATCCACCCGGATTTCATTTCTTCAACAAACTTTGCTTTAAACTTGAAGTAGATCTAAGAAAACACTGGTATTTACCGTATGTACGCCGTTACGCGTCGAAGTCTTCGTGAAAAGTATCAAATAACATGGATTCTAGTAACAGCCGTTGGTATTCCAATAAAATGTTTTCTGCCTTAAGGCTTGGTTACACAGTGCAGGGAATGTGCAATGGTACTTTCTTCATTTTGGCGTAGTAATTTTACATTATATATCACAGCCATCATTTGTAATCCTGTGCGAGAAACACAGCCGGTCGATTCTGTAAACATGTCGAAGTGAAGACTTGGGTGAAGTGATCACGAGGTGAGCTGTCAATCTATATAATCAAGATGGAATGACAGCTCACTTCGTGATCACGTGACATCTTGATTATATGGATTGACAGAATCGACCGGCAGAACTATAAGGTCCCATTACAATAGATGGACAAATTGTAACACTACGTTCTCTCTATCTATTTTAATGGGACCTTTATAAGAAATAGAATAAATTTAAGCTTGATTTACACACAGCAGGGACGTGGCCGGGCAGTGTCAAGGCCGTGATCGTGTAGGGACCGTGCACCCGTGTCCTGTCAGGGGTTTGTTGTTCACATACGTCAGGGACGTTACCGGGCAGTGAACAGGCCATGGTCGGGCTGTGCAGTGCAAATGACACTCTCGCACCATTTTATTTTTGTGGGTATCGCTTTAGTGTAGTGTGGTGAAATAGAGATTAGAAAAAAACATTATACATCATACACTGTACACTGACAGCTCTAAATATATCTCCTATCGTTCAGTCCATCCATTCGACACGAACACACGACACACGCCAGTAACAATCAATCCATTAAGACTTTTCTCAACTATGTGAGAGTCAGCATCCAATATTTTACATGGAGCTACTACCTGATCTCCGCAACTCAGTAACTGGGTAACACGATACCCCTTAGCAACACTAGTGTCAAATCATCTGACGCATCATTGCATGCGAGAAACTAAATCTTTTTCCTACACACACAACCTACATTCTAAATTTCAGTTTTCTACGACCAGTAGTTTCGGCTGTGCGTTGTCTGTCAGTCAGTCACTCAGTAACAGAAGAATTCTATATATATTAATTGATTGATTGGTCACGGGACATATCGACAGCGTATGTCAATCCCATACATTTTTGGCGTTTCGACGAACAAATGTTTGCGTCGATCATTATTTTCTTCGTCGATTAGGACGAGGTCTCATAGTGTGACAAGTCGAGGCAAGCTGCTGGCATGTGTCTACTCGCGTGTCAGCAACTCATACTGTATAACCATGCCCTTATCCGCGTAAGGGTAATATTTACAGCAAGGATTTATTTGCTGAATGCTACGTGCTCTGTGGACGTGTGGGTATGTCTGAAAGACATTTTTGTGTGGCTGGCTGGGTATTTGTATTATTTCTTTTTTTTTTTGGTTGGCAAAGGTTTTTCGGTGGGGTCGACGACCTTTTATAGAAGCTCCATACTAGGTCCCAGATTTGATATTAAATTTTCTTAGTATCTACATGTCTATTCAACTCTGATTTTTGCCTTAAGCGTGTAGGCAGGGTAGAATGCTATGTATCCCGCGAAAAGTTATTTATATTCATATCTTTATTTGCATTCCATAATGTGTGAAGATTTTACAATGGGTTTAAAGCTAAGGTACAATTGCGGACCCTGTAGAGCACAGCAAACAGTATACTTATATTTGTTGATTTCAGTAAGGCGTTTGATACACTCGGACACAATAGGCTATTAAAAACACTGGAAAACTCCGGAATAAGAGGAAAATTACTAGACTGGTGTAAAGAATATCTCTCTGGCCGATGTTATCACGTTAAAGTTGGCCCTAGTCTCAGTGGACCCGTACACGTTACGCAAGGCACAGCCCAAGGATCAGTGACAGGTCCACTTCACTATCTGGCATACGTCAACGACATGGAAAATATTATAAAACGCTGTTCCCTATACCAATACGCTGACGACACTTGTATACTCTCTGCTAACAAAGACCTCAATATGGCTGTGGAATCTTTGCAAGAAGATTTTACTTCTATGACCAAGTGGGCCCATGATATGGGACTTGTTCTAAATCCACAAAAAACCAAAATAATACACGTACATTCAAGTCACATAAATACCTCCCACTCTTTTCAAATTAAAGGTCATAGTCATGATTGTTTGCATAACAATGTGCCTAACTGCCACTGTTCGCCCATTGAGCAAGTCCCATATCATACCTACTTGGGACTTAGAATTGATAGTCGCTTTAACTGGAGTTATCAGGTGGAATCGGTATGCGGCAAGTTACGTGCAATACTCACAAAATTCTACATTCTAAAGCGGAACATACCTTACAGAACCCTCCTTCAAATGTACACGGCCCTTGCGGAATCAACAATCTCATATGGACTTACCAGCTATGGACGCACATTTAAAACTTACCTGGATAAAATACATAATCTGCAAACACGGTTGTTGAAGCTCGTAGTACCAAACTATGTTAAAAATAAATACCGCGATAATTATATGGGTCTATTCAAACATTGCAAAGTGTTACCTGTTCTGGCCCGCGCTGAGTACCTTTTCCTCATAGAACATTTCGATAACACTGAAATTCAGGTTCCAATTAGATATGATGTGAACACTCGACAAGCAAAAACAAAATCTTTGCAAGTGCCACGCAAAAATAACTTATATGGTAGACGCACCGCATCTGTCATGATACCTAATTTATTAAACCAAATACCCTTACACATTAGAGACTCAATGAACAGTAAAAATGTCAAGCGCAAGCTCAAACAACATTACATCGATCTGATTTCACCTTAGCTTATGTAATTTTCTAATTAGCGCGTTGATCAAATTTCCAGACCATGGCATGCTAAGACAGACCCTAGGGGTCTAATGGTGTGCTTTTTGTAATCTTAAGGACAACAAATTGTTTTTATAAATAAATAAATAAATAAAAAAAATTAATGTTTGAAGAAATTAATACCTACCTACATAAATCATTTAAAACATGTCCTTAATATTAATTAAACCCCCGTGTACGACTTTTTTTTAAATAAAACACCTAATTTCAATAATAATTCAATTGAAATTGAGTTTTACAAACAGATAAGTAAATTAAACATTTTTAATCCATGCAACTGTCCTGTTTTATTTCAAAAAAGTATTTTATTTTTACAATAATAATTTTTTTTGCAGTATTATTTTTTTTGTTGTACTTCAAGCTAAACCTCCTCTCTTTTCAAGAAATTATTTTATTAAATATAAATCAACAAAATAAAATAATACCTACCTATCTGTTAGCGCTAGTTATTAATATCAATTTAATTGCAATAGGGATTCCGGAAAAATGTAACTGAATTTATTTTAATTCACAGACCTTATTAAAAAAAAAAATTAAACACTTTATTGTAATAAACGCGTTTTTTTTTACCATGACCCAGTAATGGAAACTGTTTGTTTTTTTGTTATTATTAGAAGAGCTAAAAATTGTTGTTATTATTAGAAGAGTCCAAAAACTAATTTTAAAAGTACATCATAGTTTTCTTTTTAATACTTAACTAACTCTATACATATACACTAAACTCAAAAAATTCCTAACTTACGTAAAATGTACTTAGATTAAAAACGGTGGATTTGTTTTCATTCAGATGGAAGGCATAAGACATTACAGAGACACAACTCAAACAAATTCGTTACAATTCATCATTGAAAACAATTATTTCTGGTTTTTGCCATTTTGCCATTAAGTCGGCCAGGGTTCGGTTTATATCTTCTGAATACGTAGGGGTGTTGGTGAAAGTGAATGTGACAGTTTGAATGGCTTCACATCTTGGGCCCTGGTATTCACCGACACATTCACAGGAAGGTTCGTCCTCTTCGTTCAGGAAACATACACCGCTATTCAGACAGAAGCCATGACACGCAGCGATCTCGCATCTTTCCCCGGAATAACCGCCATCACATCTGAAGTAACGATAATTTAAAAAAGTGTCATCATTAATTAAATGATAAAATATAACCATTCCAAGAAATATAATATTTTGTACCTGCAATTAGGAAGTCCTTCATTATTTAAGGTGCAGTTGCCTTTGAAACAATAATTCTTACACGCTGATACATCGCAGCGGTCCCCGATGTACCCAGGTGAGCATTTGCAAAGAGACTGTCCAATTACTTTGACACCGTGAACACAAAAAGGTAGATCAGAGTTATTTAGTTCGAGACTCGTTAGTGTTTCGCAATTTTTAATGTCCTGAATTTTTTCTTTAATTTTGTAGTTTGCGACTATTCCGACGTCTACATTTTCAGTATGCAACTCAAGATATTTCGATCCTGTCCATTCAATCTTTCCTAATTTCCCAACTTTAATTTGGCAGTCAGAGCACCAGTCAGCCCTGAAGAGGGTTGTTTTAGAAACGGTCAATTTATTTGACGATGGATTAAAATAGACATAACTCATTTCACTTAATTCTACTATGGTTTTTCCATCCAGTCCTATGTAACATATTTGGTATTTTTTATTAGGCATAGGTTCCATCCAGTACATTTTTTGTGTCTGTTGGTCAATGGTCAGGCTGTGTGGCTCCAGTTGGTGAGTTGTGTTGAATGAATACGACTTTATGCTCAAGAAAACTTCTCTCTCAGAACCATTAAATCGAGCTCTCTCTATTGTGGGTTTCGTCAGGTTTGTGTTAATCCAGTAAACATACCTGTAAAAAGAAAACGTCTTTTGAGAATCTCGAAAAAAGAATAGAATCATTAAAGGGGGATGCCAAGCCGCCATAGTGATATAGGCCCTGAGTGCCCACAAGTAACATCGAATGCATTGGGACTTCTATAAACAAAAGGACAAATAAATAAAGTACAATATGTTTAAATGTCAAATCAATGTTTTGCAACAAATCTTTATTTTTTCCCGGATTTTAAATTGGCAACCTAGCAAATGTCTGTTTATTTCTTTGTATCGTTTCAATATTTACTATTTATTAAAAAATCTTACTGACTTGTATCGCGTCGTGAATAGAAGAGTTAATTACGTAAAATTTACATTTTTTTTTACTAAATTAAATTTCTTGGGCATCGCAAGGCCTAAAATCGGCATTCCCCTTTATACTGAATGAATTGTAAACGTACCCTCTACAGCTATCAATGGCAATATCAGTGGGTATACCGTGATCCATCTTGAATAAAAGATTACCATAAATGTTGTTTTTGGATCCAGTTTTTAATGAAAACGAATTAATACTTCTTTCGTTAGTGTCAGTGAAGAACAGTAATTCTGTGGCGGGATCGAAGGAAAGACCATGAATATTTCTGCTGTTTCTCTCGATTAAACATTTGTTTTCAATGGAAGATATGTCATGAGCACATATAGCGTCGTTGCCGCTCTGTTTGTCAACGTACAGCACCATGTTGTGGACTTCATCGTAAGTTATTGCTGTGAGGTTATGCGAATGAATCCGTACGGTGTCTATTTTGGTTTCGTTGGTATAAAATTCTAGTAGGTCTCCATGACTTACTGCGATGTCTGAAACAAAATCAAAACTTTTATTTCAAATTAACCATTTATACTCACGATTTTGTCAAGAAATAAAACAAAAATATACAGCTAGTTCTGCTGCTGCGCTGGCGACAAAACCTGCTAGTTTTTTCCGGAGCAAAAAACACACTGACTTGTGTGCGTGAGTGCAGCAGTTACACGTTCGTTCGTTTATCGTTCGTACATCATATGGAGAAGAACATGCAAGAAACTCTTTCAAATCAGTGTATAGTTACACAATCAAAGTTACATTCATTTTAAAATAATTGCATGAAATTATAAAATGCTAAAAGATTGAATCTATATAATGCAAAGATGGTCTTACAATCTTCAGCGGGTTGGTTTTCTTCCATTTAATGTAAAGTGATTAGCAGTGAAACAATTATATATTTGGAGCAGCGCGATATTTTTGTAGTCAAGATTGTTTGCATGTGTAATTTAAAAAAATTAAATATAAAGCGAATGCCACTATATTAAGTTTCTTTTGAAATATTAAAGGATCAAAGTTGTGCCCTGAAGCACCCCTATTATTACGTTTTCCGATTATTTGAACTAGCAGCTGTCTATCATTCAAATATGATTTTACTAAGTTCAATGCTGTTTTGCCTAGTCCGTCATGCTCAGGTTTCTGGAGTAATGTTTCGTGACTTACACAATCAAACACCTTTGACATAAATGACGAAACAGCTAGGAAGAAACAGCATGAAACTAAATTTAATTTAAATACTGAACATGGCCAAATAAACTCGGAGGCAGAGGTAGCTCAGGAATTTGATAACTTCTTTGCCAATATTCCTCTTCTAACTACAGAAGCTCTCAACTCATCATTTGCGCTCTCTGCCGACTTACTTAGAAAGAATGTAAAGGTATGCTCATCGGACTTTAAGTTTCAACATACAAACCCCCAGACTAAACAGAAAATGAAATCAACAGAAGATCTTTGGGGAATATCTGTAAAAGTTTGTAGATATCTATCATTGAAACTATTGCCCCCTACTTAGCTGTCATATTTAACACTAGTGTAGACAAAGGAGTATTTCCTGATCTCATGAAACACAGTAAAGTCGTTCCATTGTTCAAATCGGGTGATTGTCAAGAACCCAACAATTATCGGCCGGTGCCAATTCTGCCAGTTCTCAGTAAAGTGTTTGAAAAGTTAAAATGCTTAGTCAAATGTTCCTTCACTTTAATAAAAATTCCATCTTTCATGAACACCAGTATGGTTTCACCAAAGGGTGTTGTACAACTGACGCCGGTGTCACCCTAATAAAGAACATTTACAACGCCTGGGAAGAGTCGCAAGATGCCATTGGAATATTCTGCGACCTCTCGAAGGCGTTCAACTGCGTTAACCATGAGACGCTTTTGTTGAAACTTGAGCACTATGGAATTAGGAATAAAGCCCTTGGTATACTTAGTTCATACTTGATGGGCAGACAGGTTAAAGTTCAGATAAACTCACTAGGGTTGGAAACGAAAATGGGCGTTTCTTAGGGTTCAATATTGGGTCCATTCCTTTTTTTAGTTTACATAAATTTGATATTTAAAATAGACCGACGTTCACAAAATCTTGACCCAAACTTGTCCAAAACTGGTTTACGGCAAATAACTTTGTTTTATTTTTTTTTAACTAGTTGTATTAGATTTTCCTTACCAAATGTTAAAAGTAGCAAATGTGACATCATATTGAATGGAGAAAAACTAGAGTTCATTAATCAGAAGGTTTTCCTGGGTATCAAATTGGACGAGAAATTACAATGGGGGTCCATAAGCGGCTGACCTTAGACGACCCGCAAGAGATGTTAAATGAGACCCCCATTGTAATTTGCTGAGCAGTTAAAATGATAAGACAGTTAACAGACGTAAAAACCGCACGTTTGGTCTACTTTAGTTACTTTCACAGCATTATATCGTACGATATTTTGCTGTGGGGTCGGGCTGCTGACATTGAATCCATTTTTATTTTACAAAAAAGAGCTGTCAGAGCCCTTCATAATCTGCGTCGCCGTGATTCTCTTAGGGACCTTTTTTAAAAGATTCATATTATGACAGTCCCTTGCCAATATATTTATGAAAATATTATGTATGTGTGGCAAAATCGATATCTTTTTAGTAAAATTAGTGAAAGACATCATTTTAATACTAGAAATAAAGACAAATTGATCAACCATTTTTTAGATTAGCTAAAGTCCACACATCTTTCATGGGGTACTGTGTTTAATGTGACAACAAATACCTTCTGATATATTAGAACTAAATAAAGGAAAATTTAAAACTTATGTTAAAAGGACACTTTGTAAAAAAGCATATTACAAATTAGAAGATTACATTCAGGATAAGAATGCTTGGAAACATGCTGGTCCTCCTCCATAGGACAATCAAGGCTGTAGACAAAATCAAACTGGTTGATTAATGTATTAACTTTATAGATATACCGTTTCCTTTTGTGTTTTTATTTTTCTGTTTACTCACACACTGTTTAATTAATTTAATTAAATATGTAAGTACGATTTACCTAAATTTATTTAGAAAATGAATAAGTTTACCTAATACTTTGTTCCTATAAGTACCATACTCTGGCAGCATCGTCCTCACATAATATTAAATTAATTTTTGTACATCATTATCATCTTCCTGCCCTTATTCCATGTTACTTGGGGTCGGCGCAACACGTTTTTTTCTTCCATTCTGTCCTGTCAACCGTCACGCTATCACTAACTCCCTTTTCTTTCATATCACTCCTAATACAATAATTTTTGTATACCAAATTATGTAAAACCATTTTTTGAAAAGAGTACCTAACTATGGAGTTTCTTGTCCGTTCTTCTCCATAAGAATCTACCTTTCCGAATGGACAGTAGAGTCACTTTATTAATGTAATAATATTATTTTACTGAACTGTAAATGATGACGTTCAAAAGTCCGTAAAGCCGTAATGGCCTAATTGAAATAAACATTTTGACTTTGGCTTTGGAGTTAGTTGTTCAACGTAACTTGGTGAAATCATACTGCTTATCCTGTAATATGTTGCCTCGAGCCTCGAGTCTCACACGCACACACTATGAACATAAAATAATGAACGTTGAGAGAGACAACAACTCACCCCAGGCATGTATTAACCCCACGGTTATCACTACCAACCAGAGCACACACTGCGTTCTGAACATTTTATACTTAATACAAGCTGATTTCAATGTCGGTAACCACTCCTGGTGGTCGTTTTACGGATATTAGTAAAAAAGCCGGCTACTCGCCTTATAAATGAGGCGAGTAGTTATTAAGGTGCTTCGGAGACGTAGCAACTTTAGTTGCGATAAATAAAAACTAGGTATTTTTTTATTTTATTTACAGCTGTCAGTTACAGCAACCAAAGGGACCGCTGGTTTAAGATTCTGTAAAAATCTACTTAGGTGACGACATCATGAAGTGAGCTGTCAATCGATACTCAAACAAGACGAAATAATAGTTCACTTCCAGCTCACTCCACATAAGTTTTTACGGTGAGCCATATACGGAATAGACCGGCAGTTTATGGTTCTCGCAGTTGACGATGGTTAAGACGGCGCAGAGCAATAAGGGGGTTGAGAAGGAGAAATATGTCTCGATGCGTTTTAGTTACCGGTCGCGGAAACCAGAAAATTTGCACATATTGTACTTAGACAGTTGTTAGTTGCGGCAATTTGAGATTGAATGCAGCAGCCTAAAACTGTTGTCGGGTACCAAACTACGCAACACGCTATGTCTGTGCAGTTGAAAACAACTCGGAGATTAAGGTTGCTTCATCTGCAGATCGCCTTAGGTTCAATGACGATAAGAAGACTGCCTGATAAGAACTACCATTCGCAAAAGTAGGTTTTTCCCAATCACTTATTTCTGTGACCTAAGATACAGGGTCACGTATTTCGTCATTGTTTCTTACTATTTACATTAATTTGCGAACCGTTTAATGAGTTAGTAACTATGGTGAGAATCCAAACAAGAAAACCAGATCTAATTAATTTTGTGTATTTTATCTATGGGCCTCAGTTGCCTGAAAATAAAATGATTATTTATACTATTTATTATTAATCGCTATTTCAGCAAAAAAAATCCTTTCATATTTACATCGTATATGCCTGCAAATATAATGAGGAGCTCGTAGCTGAACTGTACAAAATTACCTTGAAGTAAGACACATGCGGCTGTATGCAGCTTGGCGAGGTCGGTCCGTGGATGGGTGACCATCCGTTACATATCGAGTTTCCTCCGTTCTCAGAGAGCATGCTAAACCGTTGATCCCGGCTGTCAAACATCTTTGACATTCGTTATGGGTAGTCAGAAGCCAGAAATTCTGGCACCAGTCTTATACTAGATTTTAAAGGTCAGATAGTAAGATTGGAAGCCGCCACAAACACTGTTGGGAAAAAACTAGGCAAATTGCTAAAATAAAAGCTAAAATAAAAAGCGTGTAAACAAGGCATCCCTTGTTTACTATAAAGCTAGCACTTTGCCCGCGACTATTTCCCCCTTTTCGCCCCCTTAAAGTTTGATTTCGACAAATCCCTTCTTATTGCTTATCTACGTCACAAAGGAAGTCTTGTGCAAAATTTTATGATTCTAGTCCCAGACAATTAGTCAGTTTCCCTTTTAGCCTTATTCATATTAGTACCTGGATTACCGAGCTAGGCTCGGTTTTTTTTTAGTAAACATTTAAAAAAAATGAATAAGAAAGAAAGAATACTATTTATTTAGCACTTACACGAAACACGCACGGTACATAGAAATAAAAAATAAAAAAATAAATGTAGGTGACTGGCCTGTTGGTCGAGTAGTTAGTGACCCTGACTGCTAAACCGGAGGTCGTGGGTTCGATTCCCGGCCAGGACAAATCTTTGTGTGATGACCATGATCATTTGTTCTGTGTCTGGATGTAAATTGTCTATAATATGTATGTATTTAGAAATATATAAGTATGTTTATCAGTTGTCTGGTTGCCACAGCACAGGCTCTGCAGTTTGGGATCAGATGACCGTGTGTGAGCTGTCCCAAGATATTATATTTTTATTATACATATATACAAGAATTGCTCGTTTAAAGGTATAAGATTAGATTAGATAGATATTATATATAGATTAAATTTATTTTATTATTTGACATTTTTCAAAACAGTTTAGTGACGAATTGTTATAAGAAGCTACAACATATTACAACATTAATGACTTCTTCCGCTCTGGGTGGAGTGGAAGGGCGTGTCAGTGTCTTTCCCCTATAATGAGAATAGTGAGAGCAAAAGCTCAGGACAAGTTGTATGACAGACTGGACAGTCCAGCTGGCCAAAAAGACTTGTACCGGCTTGCTACAGCCAGAGAGGAAAGCGAAGGATGTTAGTCAGATAAAATGTGTAAGGGATGAAGCTGGAATGCTTTTATCGGAGGATGAAAAGATTAAGGATGAAAAGAAAAAAAGAATAAGGATAAAGAGTAAACCAGTTAATGAAGGGTTAGTGAGGACGGTCAGTGTGGATGAAGTGAGAGCAGCAGTGAATAGAAAGAAGAATGGTAAGGCGGTTGGTCCAGACGAAATACTAATTGAAGTGTGGAAGTAGATGGGTGGACGTGGTTAGCTTTATTCTTCAATAAGTTGTTGCTGGAAAGAGCCATACCTGATGAATGGGGCAACAAAGGCGATGTGCTGGAATTGAACAACAGCTATAGAGGAATAAAGGTCACATAGTATCAACATTTTTTTAAAAAGTTATTGAAAGGCGGCTGAGAGAAGAGAGTGAAATCTCACATAACCAGTTCGTATTTATGCCTGGTCAGGGTACAACAGATGCCAGTTTCGCTATCCGTCAGCTTTGCGAGAAATACAGACCATTGCATAAAAAACTTGCACATGCTATTTGTTGACCTCAAAAAGTCATATGACTAAGTGCCTCGAAGGTTTTAGTGGTGGGCCAAGAATCGGGGAATCTATAGAGGTATGCGGAAAAGGGCGAACAGTTCCGGAGCCTTTATTAAAATGAGAAGATTCTCCGACCAGAGGGCTGTGTGTACTGTGTCTGGAACGCAACTGTCCGCTAGTTGTTTTCGGGCTTTATAAGTCCAAATTGCACGGTTTACTTTGATAGCGTAATGTAAAATTTGTGTGACGACATTTTTTAGGTACGTATGAGGTGATTTATGCCGTTTTATGGATTGGAAATCATCAAATGACTTCTTCCACTCTGGGTGGAGCGGAAGGACGTGTCAGACTCTTATTGACTAAAACCCACCTGTGTTCCTTCTAAAACCCTTTGCGTTCCAGGGCCGCGGTGACTCTTTCGAACAAATTCCGTAACCCTGGTAGGCTCTGGCCCTAGCGTCTTCTATGCTGACATCTCTGATTTAAGGTTGGACACCCCCTCAGAGGACGATTCAAGAGGGGTAGTTGGAACCTAGATTCACAGACTTATGTCCAGTTTTGATCTCAGTAAGCGAATGTTGAATACGACGAAAGAGTTTTTCAAAACTCAAAGGCAAAGTTGTTAACATACAGCCAACCCTTCTTTTTTCTTTTATTGATGAGCCATATCAGAAATATTGACCAATCAGTAAGTTGGTAACAAGACTGCGAATGCTTCCCATTGTTTGTGTGCTCATGTGTGCCTAAGTGTTACTACCAACATAGTTTTAAAGTTATTTTTTAGTAAAACTAACACGCTATGGCCCGTCAACGCCTAAAAATAAACGATTTTTATTTATTTTATTTCTATTGTTATTTGTTTCCAAGGAGTGACCACATCATCATGATCATCATCATCATCATCATCATCATATCGGCCGAAAGACGTCCGCTGCTGGACATAGCCCCCAAGTGTCGCCACAACAACCGGTCCTGTGCGTCTCGCATCCATCGGCTACCCGCGACCCTCACCAGGTCATCGGTCCACCTTGAGAGAGGCCTTCCAACGCTGCGTCTTCTGGTACGCGGTACTCAATTTCTTGTCTGTTCTGTGGTCCAGTACCAGTTAAGTTTTGAGTCTTTCAAACAAATTGACGCGCCATTTTCAATGTACATTATGTTTGTCCTAGTTATCTCCTATCCTAGTTTATATTGTCTGCGAGTAATCGAAAGTTTTAGTGAATGTTTAATTTAGACTTTACTAAAAGCAGGTGCTGAATTGTTCTGTAGAAACTTTGTGAATTGTTTTGTAACTGGTAATTTATTATAGAGAAGTTCAAAATTAGGACAATTTGGTACTCGGGAATGGTTGTTATTAAATTATAATTTACAATTTCCAACTGTCTTGTGATTTAGTGGTTGTAAGCATCTCTGCTTCGAGGGCACTATGTTCAATTCTGATTCGGTCGATGTGTTTATTACGTGTTATATTGATGTTTTCGCTCCTCCTCCTCTCCCTCCTCTCTCGTTGCTCTAGTGTCGCAAGCGCTGCTGTTGAGCAAGATGTTCTGGGTTAGATTCTCGGGTCAAGCAAAGTGTCTATCTGGAATTTCTCAGTGCCCAAAGTGCTCGATTGATAGCAATTTGCTCGCCCCTAATAACATGGGACTAAAATTGGGAATATCGGTACAATAAAGGTTCACCTCTGATGCTATGTATGTATGGTGTACCTAATATAAAAAGTATTCATCATCAATTGAGCCGAACGACGTCCACTACTGGACATAGGCACGTGTCGCAACATCGACCGGTCCTGTGTGTCAAAAGTATTCATAAGACTGCGATGACGACCACAAGTAGGAGGCTCTCCATCGACCACAGTGCCAATTGAACTAATTTTTAAGCAACGAGTCGCAAATCATCAAAAATGTATGTAAATTGAGGTTTTTTTGACAGATCCCGACTAAGATGCGAATGCGAACATCATCTGCCTAGCCTTTTTCCCAACTATATTGGGGTCGGCTTCCAGTCAAACCGAATTCAGCTGAATACCAGTATTTTACGTGGTGCGGCTGCCTACCAGACCTCCACAAACCGTGACTGCGTAAGTACCGTTTTACGCAGTCTTAGTCTTTTTTTGAATTTCGAACACAGAATTTAAAGAAACAAAAGACAATTTGGAGCCTGTTTGTTGATATCAAACAATCGAATACTAAGAAAACTTGGTTTTATTGGTTTACTTGGATTTAATTCTTGAAAAAGTGATTGATATCTTTGGTTTTGCAACAAACATTACTTATTCTTAACATTAAGGTGAGGTTCTATCAATAATCTATGGATACTTCACCTGAAGTCGCCGCCCAAGCTGTGGCACTTATTCAGGCCGGACACAGCCAAAGAAACGTGAGTGCTCAACTTAATTTAAGTCGATCTGCGGTCCGAAATGTTTATCGGAGGTACCTAGAGACTGGCGGCTTTGTTCGTCGCCAAGGAAGGCCACGATCTCGGGTCACAACTGAAAGGCAGGATCGATTCATCGTGACGACCAGCTTGAGAAATCGTCACCTTACCTCCATTGAGATACAAAACCAACTTCGCGACTTCCACGGAGTATCTGTGAGCGCTCGAACTGTTCGGAGAAGGTTAAAAGAACGCGATATGGTACCACACAAGCCAGCTAATGGGCCCAAACTAACGCGAGCCCACCGAACAGCGCGCCTTCATTTCGCACGCAGTCATTTAAATTGGACACAGCAAGATTGGAGCCGTGTACTCTTTTCTGATGAGTCTAAAATTGTGTTACATGGCAATGATGGAAGGAAGAAGGTCTACCGACGTAAGGGAGAGCGTTTCGCACAATGCTGCTTTGAAGAGAGGGTTGCTTATGGCGGTGGCTCATGGACTGTCTGGGGCGGTATATCCGCGAGCGGCAAAACTCAACTTGAGGTTGTTACAGGACCACGGCTGCCAACATTAAATGCTGAAAGGTACATTCGTGAGTGCTTAGAACCTCACGTGATACCATACGCGGACTATGTGGGCCCAAATTTCCTTTTTATGCATGATAATGCAAGAGCCCATGCGGCCGGCATCGTCAGGGAATATCTTCGGGATGTGAACATCACAGTTATGGACTGGCCAGCCAGAAGCCCAGACATGAACCCCATTGAGCACATGTGGGACGAGCTAAAAAGACGTGTTAGGGCTCGTCAGCCAGTTGCCCAGACGATGCAGGAGTTGAAAACTGCCATAGAAGAGGAATGGGAGATGATCCCTCAAAATTGCATAGAGCGGTTGATAAACTCTATGCCTAATCGTATGAGAGCTGTGGTAGATGCCCATGGAGGCAACACGCGTTATTAAATTAAACCTTTATTTGATAAAACATGTTTTTTATTCAAAAATCAATTGCCTTTAACAAGGCGCATATCCGACTTGTTAGGCGTAGCTCCATGTCGTATGGTATTCTGAATTCAAATTTAAAACAATACGATCGAAAAAGATGGTAAAATGTATCAGGTTTAAAACTGCATCAACAGTTTTTGTTCAATCTAGCAATCATATTTCGGTAGGGGCCATCGAAACCTAAACTCTAAGGTGGGCCAATAGATGTGTCCAGAAGTGTA
>NDFZ01005448.1:42992-57648 GCA_002192655.3 Mamestra configurata
ATCTATTGGCCCACCTTGTATTTTCAGTTTCGTTTGGTCCTAGCTAAAATTTTATATTAGGTCGAGCAAAAAGTTTTTATGCAGTTTTGAACCTGGCACATTCACAATTTCATTCAATAGTCTTTTTTTGAATTTCGAACACAGAATTTAAAGAAACAAAAGACAATTTGGAGCCTGTTTGTTGATATCAAACAATCGAATACTAAGAAAACTTGGTTTTATTGGTTTACTTGGATTTAATTCTTGAAAAAGTGATTGATATCTTTGGTTTTGCAACAAACATTACTTATTCTTAACATTAAGGTGAGGTTCTATCAATAATCTATGGATACTTCACCTGAAGTCGCCGCCCAAGCTGTGGCACTTATTCAGGCCGGACACAGCCAAAGAAACGTGAGTGCTCAACTTAATTTAAGTCGATCTGCGGTCCGAAATGTTTATCGGAGGTACCTAGAGACTGGCGGCTTTGTTCGTCGCCAAGGAAGGCCACGATCTCGGGTCACAACTGAAAGGCAGGATCGATTCATCGTGACGACCAGCTTGAGAAATCGTCACCTTACCTCCATTGAGATACAAAACCAACTTCGCGACTTCCACGGAGTATCTGTGAGCGCTCGAACTGTTCGGAGAAGGTTAAAAGAACGCGATATGGTACCACACAAGCCAGCTAATGGGCCCAAACTAACGCGAGCCCACCGAACAGCGCGCCTTCATTTCGCACGCAGTCATTTAAATTGGACACAGCAAGATTGGAGCCGTGTACTCTTTTCTGATGAGTCTAAAATTGTGTTACATGGCAATGATGGAAGGAAGAAGGTCTACCGACGTAAGGGAGAGCGTTTCGCACAATGCTGCTTTGAAGAGAGGGTTGCTTATGGCGGTGGCTCATGGACTGTCTGGGGCGGTATATCCGCGAGCGGCAAAACTCAACTTGAGGTTGTTACAGGACCACGGCTGCCAACATTAAATGCTGAAAGGTACATTCGTGAGTGCTTAGAACCTCACGTGATACCATACGCGGACTATGTGGGCCCAAATTTCCTTTTTATGCATGATAATGCAAGAGCCCATGCGGCCGGCATCGTCAGGGAATATCTTCGGGATGTGAACATCACAGTTATGGACTGGCCAGCCAGAAGCCCAGACATGAACCCCATTGAGCACATGTGGGACGAGCTAAAAAGACGTGTTAGGGCTCGTCAGCCAGTTGCCCAGACGATGCAGGAGTTGAAAACTGCCATAGAAGAGGAATGGGAGATGATCCCTCAAAATTGCATAGAGCGGTTGATAAACTCTATGCCTAATCGTATGAGAGCTGTGGTAGATGCCCATGGAGGCAACACGCGTTATTAAATTAAACCTTTATTTGATAAAACATGTTTTTTATTCAAAAATCAATTGCCTTTAACAAGGCGCATATCCGACTTGTTAGGCGTAGCTCCATGTCGTATGGTATTCTGAATTCAAATTTAAAACAATACGATCGAAAAAGATGGTAAAATGTATCAGGTTTAAAACTGCATCAACAGTTTTTGTTCAATCTAGCAATCATATTTCGGTAGGGGCCATCGAAACCTAAACTCTAAGGTGGGCCAATAGATGTGTCCAGAAGTGTATTTAGTCATAATAAATCTGAAGAGCTTGTTTATTTGTTTGAACGCGCTTATCTCTAGAACTACCAGCTGGATTTGGAAAATTAGTGCGATAATAACTCTGTCTGTCTTCCTGTGTTAGCGGCTGAACGGATTAGGATGAAATTTGACACATGGGTAGACTATGTCCTGGAATAGGACATATGAGTTTAGGACACTTCATCTCGGAGTGTGTTTCCTTGGGATTATTTTTGACTTTGCGGGGGAAGCCACATGCAGAAGCTAGTATAGTATGCACATAAGATATTTTATAAGATTCCTATCCCAGAATCAAAAATCAAAAATAGCGCTACCAACGTAAATAATATACGGGCAACAAAACACCGCGTGGAGTTGCGACGCTAATTCTCTTAAAATACGCGTTACCAACTTTCAGCAACCAACTTTGCACCGCAGCGACAAAGTTTATGACGATAAAATGCTACTGAAAATGTTTTAACCTGACCTTTGGCTGTTTAATGTCTTTTTCCTGTATAATAGAGTGGTTTAAAGGTTTTTGAAAGCGCCATCTAGCGGTAAAGAATGGAACGAAGGCGTTTGAAAAAGGGTTGTGAAAACATCTTTTTTGTTTTGTAATTTTTATGCGAAAAGCCTTCGAGAGACGCTAGATAAATGGAGGTATAGTCAGAAAAACTAATTGTTGATAACCTTAAGGTGAAAGCGCCAGGTTAGCTAATTAATTTAGGTAAATAATTAATAATAATATTAAATTTAAGTACATACGTTTTTTTGCAATTGGCCGGTCGGTGTCAGGTTGTATGTTGATTAAAATACGATATGCGACCGTAACAAATATGGTTTTACTGAGTTATAATAATTAAAATCAATACGGGTTGTATCAGTTCATCTAACCCCATTGAATGAGTTTTTTTAATGAAATAACCATTCAATGGAATTAAATGAACTTAGAGGGTTGTATTGATGATTTTAATGATTATGGTTCTATAAATAAATTCGTGGTACGATCGCGATTCATATTTTGTTCAACATACAGCCTGACACTGACCGGCAAATTGGAAAAAACATAAGAAAATTTGAAAATCGCGGGCTGTCCTGGCGCTTCCATCTTAAGGTTTAATGGTCACAGGGCACTACGAGTGCTCATGAAACGTCAAAGGAGCCTAAGCAAAATTTACATTAAGAATAAAGCCTTTTCCCAACCATGTCGGGCCCGGCTTCTAGTCTATCCGAATGTAGCTGAATACCAGTATTTAACATGGCGTGACTGCCTATCGAACACCTATAATTTCCCTATATTTTGGCAGATAAAGACTAAGATGCGAATTTGAACGTTGCAAAATTGGTCTTCTGACCTCCCAGTAACTGGGTAACACGATACCCCATGGTAAGACTGGTGTCAAAAATTATATCTTCTGCCAATCCCAAACAACTGTCAAAGATGTACAAATGACAGTCGCTTCGTTAGATTCTATGCCTCAGCATGTAATAGATGCTCAGCCATCCATGGACTAACCTCGGCTAGCATTGCTTAACCCAGAAGATCGACATGTGAAGCTGTTTTCGAAGTAAGACACTAAAACTCGAAATACTTATTTATCAGTCCCATCCAACATTCAATTGTATAACTGCACCCTACAGTTTTTTTAAACTCTTAAAACAGCGCATGCATGAACGGTACTCATCAGTTGTCAAAATCAAAAGTCATTTATTCAAATAAGGCTGGGTGCCAGCACTTTTTGATCGTCAAAGTTTTACATAAAGACAGCCCGCCCGTCACCACTTCCTAGTGTTAGCTGGGAAAAGAAGTGGCGCAACATACTCCCCAGCAACACATCTGTCTGTTAAGTTTTAAAAACTTGAATTTATACAGTAGTATGCAAAGTATTTTACAAAACATAACACAGAAAACTTAAATATTCAATCTGTAAATCAAATTAAATGATATTCATAGGGAATATGCATGCATTTTTTTTATTTGCAAAATGAATACTTATTAGCTGTAGTAAGCAATTATGAAATATTTTTTTAAATACCTTCATCAGCGATGAAGTTATAAAGCTTCAAAGATGACAATTAGAAAGAAAAGCCCGATACGAACTCTGACGTCAAATACTATGTCGCCTTTACAGCTGCCATAGAAAACGGCGTCTCCGCGAGAGAGACAGATATATTTGTTTAAAATAGTCATATCTCGTTTGTTTTTCGATCAATTTTGATTCTAATTTCACTGTTAGTATTATATTTTTGTATATTTTCAGATAATGTGTATAGATAATGTTTAATATTTTTTTTCATGCATATTCCCTATTAATTCTTGTTTAGGTAGTAAGAGAACTAATATAGGTTTGCGACAGTTACCTTCTTTTTGTTGCCTACTTTATGTGCGGGTAACGCATATATATGTAGTTTACATACTTAATCATTTTATCCATCCAGAATTACACTTCAGTGCCGAAAAAAATACCCCACCAATATTCACCTATCCAGATTTACTCTCCCGGCTCGCAAACAGACATTTATCATAACTAGACTCCCATTATCATCGTCTCTTCACCTCTGACATTGATAAATTGATTGTCACATTATGTATTATAATAATACCAACTTTACATGACCCACCTCATCTCCCTGCCCCGCATTAAGCATGGCGATATGGGGACAAAAGTTTGGCATGTGACAGGTCTTTGTAAAGTGGTTGATGCGAAAGATATTTTGTGTTTTTTTAAAGATAGGTTTTTGGAGATGAGTAATTTAGGGTGTTGTATGTTTATAACTAGGTGATTCCCATTGATGGAAAAATAGGTTTACTTAGTTATAAAAAAAAAACTTTTTTTCCAAAAAAATACAACCGACTTCCAAATAAAAAAAACATTACAAAGTATACAATAACTTTAACTAGTGTTAGTTTTAGTGGTACTCTACACCTAACAACACCACTGGAAAGCAAAATACGCAATTTCGTTTACTTGAGTGATATATATTTCTGTGGGATCAATCGGAACGTATATTTTTTTCACATGAAAAAAGATTTTTCAAATCGGTTCATAAATGGCCGAGTTATGAGGCAACAAAAATAAAAAAATCAGCAAAATTGAGAATCTCCTCCTTTTTTTGAAGTCGGTTAATTAAGTTGGTTAAAAATAATAAGTAAGTCGGTTAAAATTAAAGCCTAGATATAAATATTAAACAATAGCTACCTTGTTCACGAACTATATGAAATATAGTTCAGGCTAATACATTTCATTAGGTGTTTGATTTACTTTGTATTTTCTGCTGTACGCTTGTGTCTGTGCGGAATGAATGTTTTCTATGCTATTCTTACTGTCCCACTGCTGGACAATGAACTCCCATTTCTTCCATTGTTCCCGGTTCTGTGCCACTTCTTGTCAATTCCTAAGGTAGACATCCAAGTGATCCCGCCTACTACTTCGCGGTCTACCGAGGCCCTGACTCGCAATTTCAAGGCAGAAACTGCCTGGAAGAACTGCTGGTCCATGAAAGAACTATTTATAGGTGATATAGGCGCTTTGCCTATATCACCTTCAGGTGATTTAGCTTCAGCTAATGAACATGTGTATCCTCCCCATCATAACCTAAGGTGAACAAACTTGGGATTTAACTAACATCGTAAGTCCAAACTCAAGGCCCGCTAGGGCCAGAGCCTGCCAGGGTTGCGGAATTTGTTCGAAAGAGTCACCGCGGCCCTGGAACGCAAAGTGCTTTAGAAGGAACACTGATGGGTTTTAGTCAGAAAGAGTCTGATACGCCCTTCCTCTCCACCCAGAGCGGAAGAAGTCATTTGATGATTTCCCATCCTTAAAAAAAAAAAAAGTCCAAACTCAAGGTTTGCCAGCGTGGTATGGAGCGCAGTATACTTGGTGTTAAATTAACGGACCGCGTTAGAAACACTATACTACACTCTAAAAATAGATCGTTGACGTGGCTAAGAAGGCTGCCCAGCTTTAATGCTGGAGGTGTCTGGCTTATACCCATCGAGCGGTGGGTCTATAAATCACACAGGTAATTAAAATATGAAGCACCATTCGACCAAAACCGAACAACCTTCCATCCGGCATTAAACCCTGAATTAATCTATAGTAACCACAGATATAGTTCTAAAATCAAAAACCGCAAACGACAGCATTTCCGGCAAACCCAGCCGGTTCCGACCCGTTCCGGTTTTGTTCCGGTTTTGCTCCGTGCAGTTCCGGATTGGCTATCGGCGGCCACGTCCCTTTGCGGTGAAAATGCCGGAAGCACCCCCAGTAGGCCAATAAATATGAAAACATTTGTGTAGAGAAATAATGTTAAAGAGATGATCATATTGTGTAATAAATTGTTTAGTTTTTAGCTGTTCCCCGCGGTTTCACCCGCTGGAGTTATTACTTCATTTTCGCTTAGCGTTCTGTTTCTGAGTTTTTTGCATTTTGCCCGGCAAGGGTCGTGTGATGAAAAATCTTAATCTAATATTATAATTGGTTAGTAAGTTTATTTGTTTGTTATTACTCCTTTGTCGCTTAAATAGCTGAAACGATTTTGATGAATTTTGGTACAGAGATGGATACCCTGGAGACGATTATTGGCTACTTTTTTTGCGAAAATCTACAGGGTGTTCCGAAAGAGTAATATATTTGTAATCTTACCGGTAACATATACATCAAGGGCTACTAACGCAACAGTGTACACAGATTTGTGACTCTTGTAAAGTACACTTTTTGAGGTAAAGCATTACGAGTAAACGCTCTTAAAACCTAATGCTTTGGAGAGACTAAACCCTCAATGAATACCAAAGTGTATGCATATTACCATTCACATACAACCGCAAAACCGACATACNAAGTCCAAACTCAAGGTTTGCCAGCGTGGTATGGAGCGCAGTATACTTGGTGTTAAATTAACGGACCGCGTTAGAAACACTATACTACACTCTAAAAATAGATCGTTGACGTGGCTAAGAAGGCTGCCCAGCTTTAATGCTGGAGGTGTCTGGCTTATACCCATCGAGCGGTGGGTCTATAAATCACACAGGTAATTAAAATATGAAGCACCATTCGACCAAAACCGAACAACCTTCCATCCGGCATTAAACCCTGAATTAATCTATAGTAACCACAGATATAGTTCTAAAATCAAAAACCGCAAACGACAGCATTTCCGGCAAACCCAGCCGGTTCCGACCCGTTCCGGTTTTGTTCCGGTTTTGCTCCGTGCAGTTCCGGATTGGCTATCGGCGGCCACGTCCCTTTGCGGTGAAAATGCCGGAAGCACCCCCAGTAGGCCAATAAATATGAAAACATTTGTGTAGAGAAATAATGTTAAAGAGATGATCATATTGTGTAATAAATTGTTTAGTTTTTAGCTGTTCCCCGCGGTTTCACCCGCTGGAGTTATTACTTCATTTTCGCTTAGCGTTCTGTTTCTGAGTTTTTTGCATTTTGCCCGGCAAGGGTCGTGTGATGAAAAATCTTAATCTAATATTATAATTGGTTAGTAAGTTTATTTGTTTGTTATTACTCCTTTGTCGCTTAAATAGCTGAAACGATTTTGATGAATTTTGGTACAGAGATGGATACCCTGGAGACGATTATTGGCTACTTTTTTTGCGAAAATCTACAGGGTGTTCCGAAAGAGTAATATATTTGTAATCTTACCGGTAACATATACATCAAGGGCTACTAACGCAACAGTGTACACAGATTTGTGACTCTTGTAAAGTACACTTTTTGAGGTAAAGCATTACGAGTAAACGCTCTTAAAACCTAATGCTTTGGAGAGACTAAACCCTCAATGAATACCAAAGTGTATGCATATTACCATTCACATACAACCGCAAAACCGACATACATATATCTCCACAAACATACCTTTCATAAACCTGCAACCACAAACGAACGATACATTTAATCCACAACTGTACCTACTTCATAAAACTACCCTGGGGAATTCCCCTAATTACTGGACCATGTTGCCATAGTTTCAAAATCACCCCGGGGTGGTTTTGATGTACCCAGAATTGGATACCTTATGAACAAGTTTTAGGGTAGTAGGTATGTAGAGTATGTTGGCCCACGGGTTCGCTTGTTATTTTGCATTTAATTTAGGTGGTTACATCATTGGTTTTTGTTGATGGTTTTGATCTGATTTAGCAGGGATATCCGTTGTGTCACCAATATCGGGATTGTTTCCTCGTACAGTGAGTATAATATTTAATGATCAAATGTTTAAGAATATGACTAGCGACAGAACAAATAGTCGATGAGGTCGAAGGGTCTGCCGGTCGATTCTATAAACATGTCGAAGTGACGGGTTGGGTGAAGTAGTCACGAGGTGAGCTGTCAATCCATATAACCAAGACGTCACGTGATCACGAAGTGAGCTGTCATTCCATCTTGATTGTATGGATTGACAGCTCACCTGTTGACATGTTTACATAATCGACCGGCAGGAGGGGCTACCGCGTACCAGAAGACATAGCGCTGGAAGGCTTCCCAGAAGGTGGACCGATGACCTGGTGAAGGCTGTGGGAAACCGCTGAAAGAGAAACGCACAAAACCGGTCGATGCAGATGGGGCGATTCTTGGGGGAGGCTCATTTCCAGCAGTGTAGAAATTTCTGCTGAAATGATAATGATGAGCAACAAATACGTTACGGCCATGACAGCTATTGGAAAAGCACAGCACCTTTTTCTGTTGCTTGTGTTTGTTGCTCAACCCTTCTTTAGTTATCTTTATACAGGCAGTATCGAAACATGTGTTCATATTTAAGAAACTGCTTTGATCCATGTAGATGAACAACTTTCTTCAAGAAAGTAGTAGTGAATTCCAAAAAAGAAAATGTACTTCCCATACTAATTTTGTTCAGATAATTATAACTTTATGTGGTAAATTTACCATACATACAGACAGATACCTACACAGTACGTACATATTTATAAATACTTCCCGACGATGTATACAATATATATAGGACTAGCATTCGCCCGCGACTTCGTTCGCGTGAAATAGATACGTTGGGCAGCCATTTTTATTTTTCAAAAAAACGCTTGGAGATTGTTATTTATTTTTATCAAGTGCCTAAATACAAAGTTACATTATCTTCAATAATGACGGACTCCCATACAAAATTTCTTCCCCCCTTTTCACCCATATGTCCTTTCTCGGGATTCAAACTATCTCTGTACCAAATTTCATCTTAATCGGTACAGCGGTTTAAGCGTGAAGAGGTAACACACAGACAGACATACACATTTTCGCATTTATGATATTAGTGTGGATTTAACGGAATGTTGAACCTTCTGCCCAAAGTAATGAACAACTTTCTTCCGGGATAACATGGCAAAAACAAAAAAGATTTTCCTACATAAGTTAACATCAGCTGGTCAACATTGATATGGCCGGTCCATTTTTTGGGAATAGACTATAAGTTTCTTAATTTCAGGAGCCCTTTTCTTTTTTTTTTTATAAATGCTACGGTAACAAAACGTTGACATGTTTATTTTTATTTAATATGGGTTTGCTCTTGACTTTAGTCTAGGTCATAGATAATAGAGACAAAGTCGACGATGGAGCGAGCTTACCCAGAAGATTATTATTATTTACTTGCTTTTGCCCGCGATTTCGTCCGCGTGGAATAGTTACTTGGGGCAGACATTTTTATTTTAAGATTATAAAGTTTAGTAAAGTTTCAGTCAATGCTACTGAACAGAGAAAGAAAAGATAGATATAGATAGTTTAACAAATGTTCGACATGATTCTTTAAATTGGCATAACTTTTTTATTTATAAACCGATTAAACAAACACTAAATGTTAAGTGAAGCTTACCACAGTGTATTAGTGAAAACCACATCCAAATCGGATAAGCCGTTTCTGAGATTAGCGTGCACAAACACACTGACAAACAGATAAACAGACAAACATTCTAACAATCATTGTTTTGGGTGCTATTTGATAAAGGTCCCAATAATATGTTTTCTCATATATCTTCCATGTACAGACAGCGATCCGTTACATTTTTATTATATGTATAGATAACCCTTTTTTAAATATGACTACACCTTGACGTTCACCCTGTATATATTAAAACAACTTCGTGGAGGAGGCGTGTTATCCCCCAAGGTGCATACAAGTGCTAATGGATACCGGTTTCAATGGAAACTTTTACACCAAGACACAATGGTATTCAGGAACACATAGTATATTATACCTACTTACGAAACTGTATTCATAGGCATAGATAGAATATGGTACCGATTAATAATTAAACAGGGTTATTGATATAATGGGGTATTTGACTATTTGATAGATGGTATTAAAACAGTACAATTGAAGAAAAAATAAATAAGATTTGTGGAAAAACAGAGAAGTTAAACGCTTTTGAAGTTGCTCTTCTATCATTGTCACACAAAATGTCGTTTGCACTGGATGGCTTCAATTAAATATGGCGGGACTTCTGAGTGACGTCACATGCAATTAGTGCTCTCTTTGTTCATCACAGATTATTTTAAAACGCTGACAATACCGCCAGTTTTTGTGATTTTTATGCAAAATGTTTTATTTGCATCTTGTTTGCTCTCTAGGTTTTGATAAATGTAATAAAAGAATCCAGTCAAATACCCCATTGGGTGCATTCCTTCAAATGGGATATTCGAGAGTTATTGGGGTCAAAATTTTGACCCCTTATTTTGACCCCAATAACTTGGGACCCAAATTGGGTTTTTTCGGGAGTAATCCACATTCATTCGCCACAAGGTGGACTGATGACCTGATAATGGGTCCTTGCAGCACGTGTGTTTTAGTTACTCTTTGACAACATCAACTGCAATGTGTGAGCCCATTACTTCTTGCTATGTCGGTAACCTAGGTTCTCCTGCGGATATGTTAATTCCTGATTCAATCACGAAAGCAAACTCCAAGCATAGCCCTTTCCATTGGTCGCTCAGAATGTGTCTGTTTAATTGAAATATAAGATTTGTTTTGTGCTACTTTTGCAGTGTAGGTAATACTCGGAAACACAAATACAGCAGAATGACAAGTAATAAAATGAATACCCAATTCGCGACTCAGCATGGAAATAATAATCATTTCGGTGTCCAAATATATTGTGCAATGTTCTAGCTTGGATATTCGGGTACACAGATAACGAACTATCCCGTGGGAATATGGCAATAATCGCTTCCCCTGGCAGGTGTGGAAAGCAGCAAAGAACATTCTGGGAAATGATATTCATTTGTTTTGTTTCAGTTTTGAGTGTCGTTTTATTTACTGAGTATTTTGCCAACTGTACTTTGTTCACTAGCGGCCGTTCTCAATAACGTATCTACCATTGATCAACTGTCAAATTAACTACCAATAGTAGCTGAAACGTCATGTTTACCTTTCAAACATGACGTTATTGAGACTGGCCGTAAGTTAATCTCTTTTTGACAGCTGCTTTAAACGTGCCTGTTCTAGAGTACGTAAAAGTACATAAAATTGTCGTGTTGGCTTCCAGTAATTTTATGCTGCTAAAATAAAGAAGAAGAATTTTTTTTTTTTGACAACTCACACACGGACATCTGATCCCAAATTAGGCAGAGCCTGTGCTATGGCAACCAGACAACTTATAAACATACTTATATATTTCTAAATACATACATTTAATAGACAAATTACACCCAGACACAGAACAAATGATCATGCTCATCACACAAAGATTTGTCCTGAGTGGGAATCGAACCCACGACCTCCGGTTTAGCAGTCAGGGTCACTAACCACTCGACCAACAGGCCAGTCGGAGGTCTTATGAATAAGTCCATTCTTAGACAACATTCACGTTTTGCCTACAATGATTTGGACTAGGTTCTTGTTATTTATTTTTCTACGGTAATGGTTCATTAGTTAATAATAATCCTCCCGACCGTATTTGGATCGCGGTGGTTAATGTCAACGGACACTGGCGAAGGACGCAAGAGATATTATAGTGCACGAGCGAGTGCGTAAACACAGGTCCACTCTCCATGCCTTTACTCTCAGAGTCCGACGGGACTGCAATCCGACGGGACGGCAATCCGAGGTGACCGGGGAAAGATCAGGCGCAAAACCAATGTCTTTACGTGCTTGCCGAGCCATAGGAGGATATAGCTAAGATATAAGCTGTTTTTAAAAAAGGAGGTTCTCAATTCGGTTGTATTTTTTGTGTTGTTACCTCATGACCCCGTCCTTTATAAACCGATTTGAAAAATTCTGTTGTTATGTGAAAGGATATACTTACGGCTTAAGAAATTAAATTTCGCTCAAAAAGAATACAATTATTCACTTCTATGAGGAAAAGCACAAAATATTTCCGATTAGTTTTAAAATGACTTCAATTTCGGAAGTCTGTGTTGTGCAGTTATGACTACGCATGGTAGTCATAACTGGCGAGATGCAATAAACTTCTTCAAAATGGGTTTTCCTTTCGTTACATATTTCTGTTCCAATTCCCCTAATTCCCCTAATTCCGGGCCGGACACGGTCGTTTATAATTCACAACAAGTCGAGTAAAAAGCTTACTCTTCAATTTCGGATGCCGGACGAGACCGGGTGTCCGGATTAGTGCCGGACGTGGGGCACGGCACGGCAGGGAGAGATGAGTATGAATGAGACGATGCATTAGTTATCTTAGTTATGTAATTATAAATGCGATAATTTGGATGGATGGATGTTTTTTTCTAAACAAGCCAGATCGGTTAAATTGATCCAGATGAAATTTGGCACAGAGATAGATTATAATCTGGAAAAGCATATTACCGCAAGAATATGTTCTCTTGGGAAAATTTCGGACGTTCAAGCGGGCCGCTGGCAGAAGCTAGTCTAGAATAAAGAAAGAAAGAAAGAAAATACATTTAAATAAAATAAATTTAGAACTAACACTGACCATTTAGTAATAAAAGGTAACAACACAAATAGACCTATGAGAGGCCTAAAAGGCTCATCTCAGCATGTGCTGCTATATTTAAAAAAATAATAACGCAGCGCTGCTATTCTGATAGGGCCGGCAACACTCACCGACCACAGACTAAATAAAAACATGATAGAAATAAATACAAAAACAAATATAATACTTATATACGTTTTGCAGCGTTACCTCTGCGGTTAAAACCTCACCTCTTAGATTTATACCATTTTTCCTAATAATGACTGGTTGTTTTTGTTTTTTAAACGGAATTCGTTTTTTTTTAATCACAAGTAAGTCATATTTGATTAATGAAAATTTTCTTCAGTTGCTTGAGTTTGTTTTCAAATTCAAATATTCCGGGTGATCAGTTTCCAAATTGCCAGTATTATACGTGCATGCACTAATTCCCGCTAGCGTGCAATGGTTGTTGAGCTTCGCATCATAAGCTGATTACACTATATGGTGTAAGGAATGGTCATGTCTCAGCTGCCACGGGCTTAGTTTAATATTTGATACTAAGATTTTTTTTTCTTTCTTTACATTGCTCTCACATATAGAAGCAACAAGGTTAACATGCTTTCCGAGGCACCATCAGATATTATACAAAGGAACGTATTCCTGGAAAAAAAGTTACCTATGTCCATTTCCGAGGCTGACAAATGATGATGGATCATTTGTCAGCCTCGGTATGTTAAGATGGTCACCCAGCTACAGACCACACTCGGCATGTGTTGCTTAACTTTGAAGATCGACTCGTGCGGCTGTTATTATTTAACTACAAGCTTTTCCAAATAAAAAACCAAGCTGTAACTGTCATTTTTTTTTAGAAGACATTTCGAGTTAGAAGACATGACTTGGAATATAGGGGTAAATCCCAAGTAAGAACAATGCTCTCGACTTCCAACACATAGAACTAACTTACCCAGTATCTGCACGGAGTTCGTATAAATGACATAAATGCAGCTAGGTTGATAAATGCAACAACTTGCAACTCGCGAGCCTGTTAGATGATCCAGTATCCGGGAAAAAGGCAAGGCGCTTTTCTCGTCTGGCTCTACACCATGTTTGGAGAATCAAAAGTCAAAGTCAAAAGTCAAAGCATTTATTTCAAATAAACCATGTACATTGTACAGGTATTCTGAATAGTCAAAGTCAGTCAGTTAAAAACATGAAGCTATTTGCGCGTGCCAAAGCGTAGATCTCTATGGAGAAGAACGTTCAAGAAACTCCACGGACATTCTTACAAACCATTTTATGTTTAAGAAAAATCCTGGTTACATAAGCCATTGGTCCCGGCTGCCAGTTTGCTTTTTATTTTTACGTTTTGGAGTCAATTTTATTATTTTTGAAGTTCATATTACCAGTAATTTGAATATTTCAGGCTGCAGTACTTCATACTAACCAAACCCTGATGTGCAAAACCCTACCACATAGCACTGTATAGCTTGTATTATTCATACCCCATGGCCAGACCCATAACACAAACTGGGCCACAGCTTTTGGTCTAAAATCTACATTGAGGGCGATACCGAATAGCTTAGGTAAGGCTCGTAAGATACAGGACAGGCGACGCTATAAGATGCGCACGCTATAATAATACTAGCTTCTGCCCGCGACTTTGTACGCATACATCCCGTTTTTTTCCGTTCCCATAAGCATTACGGGAAATCCTCTCTTAGTGCTCCCCTACACTTCCCAAGGAACCTACATGCCAAATTTCAGCTTTCGACGTGCGTTGTCTTTCAAGAGATACCGTATTACTCAGTTACTGAGTTCCGAAGGTTAGACAGTCGTTTTATGTAAAATACTGGTACCCAGCAGGTATCCAACTGGACTGGATGCCGACCCCAGCATAGACACAATGATGTGTGCCTTCTAATACAGGTATTGTTTGAAAAAGGAGGCCCCATGACGTTTAAAAGTAATGTTATTTTGTAATTGGCACAATAAACTTTTTTGTATAGTTGGAAAAGAAAAACGTGCAGTCGAATTGAGAACCTTTTTTGAAGTCGGTTAAAAAGGATAGACAGATTGATTGGCTAAAGCGAGTGCGGGCGCAATCAGGTGGCTATGCAATGCACTGTAGCCACCTGATCGCGCCCGCAGTCGCTTTAGCCAATCAATCTGA
>NDFZ01005448.1:58991-83958 GCA_002192655.3 Mamestra configurata
AAAAACAGATTACCTACTCCCTGCATCGAAAATCCTGAGTACGACCCTGTTGCATCCTGCACTTTAATGTCATCTAGTGTGAGATAGTTGCGTAACTACAAAGTAAAATCGACGGAACTAGCGAGTAGTTTTGCTATTGACCGGTAGATGGAAAATAAAGAAGTGGGCGGGATCTAACACCCCCTCACCCCGCAAAGTGTCACGCGTTTCTTCATAGGGAAATTAAATTACAACATCTCCTCTTTGTATTTGCTCCGTGTTACTTATTTCTAACCGACTTCAAAAAAAGGAGAAGGTTCTCAATTCGGCTGTACTTTTTTTGATGTGTAACAACTTTCCTCTCGCTTTCCTGCAATATGTGGGAGTGATTTCGTGAAATGGGACGGAAGTGTGTAACAGGAAGCCGAGGAAGCGTGCACTCTTTGATTTGACCAATGGGCACGCCCTATTCGATTTGACCAATGAGCGCGCGCAGTGGTCGAGTTGGCTGTCAGTTGGTATTTTTAATGTTAATGTTGCTTTTTACCAAGATGAGACGTCAGATGGTACACATCCTATGCGACTACTGTAAGACTCGCTCGTTTTTTTTTTGTATGGATGTTACCTCATAACTCCGTCATTTATGAACCGATAATTTTTTTTTGTAAGTTAAAGAATATGCTTTCCGTTTGAACCTATAGAAATTTCATTAAAATAGGGAAAAAATATGTCATCGAAGTTAACGAAATTGCATATTTTTCTTTCCTTGGACTTTATTGTGTAACAAAATTTGCTGTATACATTAGTATTATATGAACTTTGAACGTACGCGTACCTGCTAGATGGAACCGACGAATGAAAATATTAAGCTGGGTACTGACTGGTGTTACGGACCGTAATGTAACATTCGCAGCGAACATGTTATATTACGCCGTGTCCTAAAATCCGTGTAAAACAAAACACATACGCATCATGTTCGTGTTCGTTTCCACGTACTGATGGCACGAATACTCGTTTTGTAACATGTTATATTATGCATCGTAATACCGGTCAGTACCCAACTTAATAATTTGAGCGTAAACCGTTGAAGGACTGTTTTGAATGAAAAAATATTTTGAAAAGAAAAAAATATAGTTTTAAGTTGGTTAACCGATTGATGATTGATTGCGTGTCGAGTGATATGAAAGAAAAGGGATAGCATAACGGTTGATTGGATAGAATGGAGGTAGAAAACGTTTTGCGCCGACCCCAAGTAACATAAGATAGGGGCAGCCTATCTTCAAGTGTCTGACGGTCCTAAACACCAGCGTTGTCTCATTAACTATACAACCCTCGAAGGATTCCCTCGCCGCGCTGAAGTAACCACTAAATCTTCAAAATATTAGCCCTGGTGCTGACTATCTGTCCAATGCATTTCTCTAAACGATGACATGGAGCATCAGGTTGCTGGTGAGAAAAGATGGTGAAGATTATTGTTATTGGATTTTTGACTATCATCATCTGCCTAGCCTTCTCCCAACTATATTGGGGTCGGCTCCCAGTCATACCAGATTCAGCTGAATACTAGTATTTTACATGGAGCAGCTGCCTACCAGACCTCCACAACCCATTAACTGGGTAACACGGTAGTTCATGGCAAGACTGGTGTCAGATTTTCTGGCTTCTGACAATACATAACGACTGCCAAAGATCTCCAAATGACAAAAATATTATTCTTATTAGATATTTGACTACCTACTATCAAAAACCCACACAAATGAAAGATTTTACTAAAACAGTACGATTCGTGAATTAATCAATATTTGGTGGAAAAATAGAGTTAAGGTACACGCTTTTGAAGTTATTCTTTTATTCTTGTCATGCAAAACATTAATTGTTCTGGAAGACGCAAATTCACCATAGTGTGACGTTTTCAGTGACGTTACACGCGATTATTGCTATCTTTTTAGAGTTCCGTACCCAAAGGGTAAAAATGAGACCCTATTACTAAGACTCCACTGTNTGCCCATTTTTTAAACTTTCAGGACTTTTTTTACATCGTTAACACGCAGGGATTTTAAAGTATTAGGTGCTGCTTTAAGTCTATTATACATGTTGAATGTTTTTGAAGAGGCAGTGGGCAGGGCACATCGCTCGCAGAACAGATGGTCGATGGGGCGAAAAGCTCTGGAGAGACGACCGCGTACCAGAAGACGTAGCGTTGGAAGGCCTCCCACAAGGTGGACCGATGACCTGGTGAGGGTAGCGGGTAGCCGATGGTAGCAAGACGCACAGGAGCTGTTGTTGTGTCGACACTTGGAGGAGGCCTATGTCCAGCAGTGGACGTCTTTTGGCTGATATGATGAGTGATTTTAATTAACTTTATTATATGCCATGTAGTCCTTACTAATATCATTTAAAAACTTCCCGTAAAATCAAGCTGCCTAGTATTTCCCTACTATGTTGGGGGAGTTTTTTGGAGATTAATAGCTAAATTATTATTGTCAAGCCACTTTATTAAACTAATAATTGTATTGTTAATGTCATTTACATATGATTCTCTATTGGTACATGAAACAATTGATGTACTATCATCTGCAAATAAAACCATAGGCTGAAGTATATGACGTGGCAAATCATTTATATATAACAAAAATAATAAAGGTCCCAGGACGCTGCCCTGCGGGACACCATATTTTATTTCTCTAAAAGACGATAACGATGTTAACTTCCTTCTAGTTCGTAAACACAGGCTCGATATTTCCGTACATTGTCTACGACCTTTTAGGTACGTTTTTATTAAATTAAGGACATTGCCACGAATACCGTATGCGTAGGAGTATCGGTATGTTACTATGGTCACCCATCCGCGGATCGACATTGGCAAGCATGACTTAACCTTAAAGATCGAACCGTGCGGCTGTTGTCAAAGAACCACGAGCTCCTCTTTCTTCTTCTGCTTGAACTTCTCGTAAAATAAACTTTATAAAATGTTTTCCTTGTTCCGAAACCTCAAAAAGGACTATAAAGCTCTAGCCTTTTCCCAACTATATTGGGGTCGGCTCCCAGTCAAACCAGATTCAGCTGAATACTAGTATTTTACATGGAGCAGCTGCCTACCAGACCTCCACAACCCATTAACTGGGTAACACGGTAGTTCATGGCAAGACTGGTGTCAGATTTTCTGGCTTCTGACAATACATAACGACTGCCAAAGATCTCCAAATGACAAAAATATTATTCTTATTAGATATTTGACTACCTACTATCAAAAACCCACACAAATGAAAGATTTTACTAAAACAGTACGATTCGTGAATTAATCAATATTTGGTGGAAAAATAGAGTTAAGGTACACGCTTTTGAAGTTATTCTTTTATTCTTGTCATGCAAAACATTAATTGTTCTGGAAGACGCAAATTCACCATAGTGTGACGTTTTCAGTGACGTTACACGCGATTATTGCTATCTTTTTAGAGTTCCGTACCCAAAGGGTAAAAATGAGACCCTATTACTAAGACTCCACTGTCCGTCTGTCTGTCTGGCACCAGGCTGTATCTCATGAACCGTGATAGCTAGACAGATGATTTTTTCACAGATGATGTATTTCTGTTGCCGCTATAACAACAAATATAATAAAAATGAAATAAAAATATAAAGGGGACCCCATACAAGAAACATGTTTTTTTCGGCCTTATGGTGCGGAACCCTTCGTGTGAAAGTCCGACTTGCACTTGGCCGGTTTTTAAAAATAAATATTTTTTAATCATAGATTTTAAAACTCTCAGAAATCCATAATTTTTAAACAATTTATTTTTATTTCGTCTTTATTTTTTTAGGATTGAAAAATGTATTTTTAAATTCTTGTCTCTGTTGTATTACTACAGCGCAATAACCCCTTCTTATACCGAGTAGATGGGAATTAGTCGCCATGTCTGCATTCTCGTTCTCTCTTTAAATATCTTGTTGATTTTATAATAGATAATTAACTTCATGCAAGTTCTGGTCTATTCCGTTAGCTACCAGAGAATTGGCAGAAGCATTCTCTGTGCTTCTCTGCATTGCAACAGCTACACTGTGATCATCAACCCGCCTGCCTAGCGTGGTGATTCCCTTGGGGGAGGCCTATGTCCAGCGGTGGACGTCTTACGGCTGGTATGATGATGGTGTGGTCTATATCTTAATAGTCAATGGAAAACCTGGCTTTGCTCAAGATTTCCTGTCAATATTCTACTTTGTCATATAAAGCAAGAAGGTATTACATGTCGTCAGATTAAGAGGTGGCTTCAAAAAAGTCCCTCTTATACAGAGAAAAAATATTAATTTTAAAAATAAAAAAACCGAATGCAAACCTTATACTTATAAGCAATGCACTAAAAAGATCAAAACAAGATAGAGAATAGAAAACAAAATTTAAATACACTAAAAACAATGTAAACTCGACTTCGGTTTAACAGACTATATAGACGGCACTCATTTGCAAATTATAAAATAAAAGAAAATGAATGGGTCCCGCCTGCTATCAAATTCTAGGCAAGCGTGCTCTATCTTCACCCTCATCATCGCTTACCATCAAGTGAGATAGTGGTCAAACTTTCCTATCAATAGTAAAAAAAAAACGAATCTTACGACACCATAATTGTCGAAATCGATCCAGTCGTTTGGAAGATACGAGGTTATAAAGAAATTTACAAACATACATACACACAAGATACGCGCGAAAAACATAACCCTTCCTAAGCAGACGGGTATAAAGTCATTTCAACCGACCGGTCTTGTTCTTTTTGCCAACGTCACCGCAGCATTCAGCCAGGCATTTAAAAATCACCTTGCACGTTTTATTCGTCACTAACGTCTGCCCGCGGCTTCACTCATATAAAAAGTATTTTGTTACTCCAAGGGAACATATGTATTACCAAGTAAGTATAATTTGTCCTAATCGAAGTCATAGTCTACCCGTGTCCTAAGTTTTATCTGTTTAGCTGTGATTGACTAACAAGCATCAAACCTTTAACAGTTGTAGTATATACGTCCTAATTCCCTTCAGTTCTGCCTACCCCTAAATCACAAGATGCATGAACACATACCACCGACATTGTACTAGTAGTTACTCACTATCCCGGCCTTACACGTCAGTGCAATTATCTGATACAAGCCCCGTAGAGGCGCGATCACGCGGAATAATTCAGCTGTATACATTAGTGTGCACCACAGTTTATCGGCTTTGACTTGCGTTTGGTTTACAGGGTGTGTAAATCGTGAGCGTTTGTTTGGTGGGAAGTATTGGACTGTAAGTACTTTGAGGAGAAATTAATCGATACTGGGAAACGTTTGCACTGCCTGGACAGGTATACTCAAATCTGTGTAGTGTGTAGCGGCATCAGTGCCGCCACATGAAAAACAAAGAAGCGAAATTTGTACGACAGCAAAAAGAACCGCAACGCCATCTGTCCAGCCAGTGACGAAATCCTCAAGCATCGCACAAGCAAAGTTCTCCCTGCGATTTGAACATACACAACAGTCCGAATAAAAACTATCGGGCAGTAATTGCCCACCAGACACAACAACCGTCTGGTCGGAGGATCCTCCCATTTCAGTGGAGGTATGCGGGACTTTACTCTCTGTACCGCATACCTCTATAAGTGTTTTCCTCAAAAGACCACCTCAGACATTAACCTATATGGTTCTGTTGAGATTTGAAAAGCATAGATTCCATCTCTCCAGTATTATTTTGTAACTATTTACCGATTTAAAAGAGTGTCCGTGGATTTTCTTGCACGATCCTGTAAATAGAAATCTCCGCTTTGGAACCTTCTTTTGCTAGCTTCATGTTTTTGTCTAAAATACCATGACTATTCAAAAGTATTTAAACTGCCAATGATCTACAAATGACAGCCGGGACAAACGGCTTAACGTGCTTGCCAAGGCATGGAGGAGTCTCGGTATGTTCACACACCACACACATACACCATCACAGCCGATCGATTCTGTAAACATGTTGAAGTGAAGGCTTGGGTGAAGTGATCACAAGGTGAGCTATCAATCCATATAATCAAGATGGATTGACAGCTTACTTCGTGATCACGTGACATCTTGATTATATGGATTGATAGCTCACCTTCCGGCAGGTCAAGAGCGACCCGTGCGGCTTCGTTAGCCCCAAGCTCCTCCCTTTTTTTGGCCTTAGCATGATTTTGAAAATTTGTTTGGCACACTGCTAATCAATATTTCTATAGCACAAAATACAATAGTGTAATTTTTCATTCCAAACAAACATTTTAAAGTTTCTTTACGCATGTCACTAGAACTTGGATTTTTACATATTTTTCTTTCGAACAAACAGCACTAAATCTTCATACAAAAATGTTATGTAACATTGTTACTACCGTCGTAATATTTCTCCTTGAATTTTGTTTTCTGTGTAGTACTAAATTTTATAGGCACCTAAGTATTTGTTCCCAAATACAGTACCAATGTGGAGTTCTCAGAATATACCCCACATACTTTCCAGCCCTTTATGCCCAAGCACCTGCACCTTCCAGGACCTGAACGGAGCTAACGACTGACTGACTTACTGAAGAAAATAGAATATAGTAGAAGTGCTCCATAATCAGGAAATACTCCGAAGACCGATTCTTATGATGAATAAACCTAAGCTACTCGTAATTTATTTCAAACTAGTTGCCGCCCGCGGCTTCGCCCGCGGCTCCGCCCGCGTGATTGTCGAAAATTATCCCAAGGGATCATATTCCCGGGATAAAAAGTACCCTATGTGTTATTCCAGACTATAATCTACCACTGTGCCAAATTTTATCAAAATCCATTCAGTAGTTTTTGCGTGAAAGAGTAACAAACATCCATCCATCCATACAAACTTTCGCAAAAAATACAAACTTTTAGTAAGATGACAAAAGTACCAGCATTAATTACCTCACTGCAGTAGCTTGAAATTAGAAGTTTAGAACTGTTTTTAGGGAGAAACGTGGTTTTTTGGCATGCGAGTCCGAGACGGACTTGGCCGTTTTCATTTCTATCGTCATTAAATATCGGTACCCGTAACGTCTGTAAAGTTTCGCTTAATTAATTAATTTCACCTGATAATTGGAAAGAAGAAAGACCTTTACTTGTCAAACATGGAGACGAAAATACAAAAAAAAAAATTCAGTCAAACTCAAACCAAAAGACGAAAATAAAACCTTTATAATAAAAACTCGTTCCTTAAGTTGTTTTTCAATCAATATCATCCCATTTCGATCACTTTTGAACATTAAACTTGTAACTAGACGTCATGTTCTCTTTCTATGAAGAGTAAAGTTATGAGACTTGAAGATGGATCTTTTTCAGTTTAAGTTTCACTTTGTGCTGAAGTTTGCCCATTTTTTAAACTTTCAGGACTTTTTTTACATCGTTAACACGCAGGGATTTTAAAGTATTAGGTGCTGCTTTAAGTCTATTATACATGTTGAATGTTTTTGAAGAGGCAGTGGGCAGGGCACATCGCTCGCAGAACAGATGGTCGATGGGGCGAAAAGCTCTGGAGAGACGACCGCGTACCAGAAGACGTAGCGTTGGAAGGCCTCCCACAAGGTGGACCGATGACCTGGTGAGGGTAGCGGGTAGCCGATGGTAGCAAGACGCACAGGAGCTGTTGTTGTGTCGACACTTGGAGGAGGCCTATGTCCAGCAGTGGACGTCTTTTGGCTGATATGATGAGTGATTTTAATTAACTTTATTATATGCCATGTAGTCCTTACTAATATCATTTAAAAACTTCCCGTAAAATCAAGCTGCCTAGTATTTCCCTACTATGTTGGGGGAGTTTTTTGGAGATTAATAGCTAAATTATTATTGTCAAGCCACTTTATTAAACTAATAATTGTATTGTTAATGTCATTTACATATGATTCTCTATTGGTACATGAAACAATTGATGTACTATCATCTGCAAATAAAACCATAGGCTGAAGTATATGACGTGGCAAATCATTTATATATAACAAAAATAATAAAGGTCCCAGGACGCTGCCCTGCGGGACACCATATTTTATTTCTCTAAAAGACGATAACGATGTTAACTTCCTTCTAGTTCGTAAACACAGGCTCGATATTTCCGTACATTGTCTACGACCTTTTAGGTACGTTTTTATTAAATTAAGGACATTGCCACGAATACCGTATGCGTAGGAGTATCGGTATGTTACTATGGTCACCCATCCGCGGATCGACATTGGCAAGCATGACTTAACCTTAAAGATCGAACCGTGCGGCTGTTGTCAAAGAACCACGAGCTCCTCTTTCTTCTTCTGCTTGAACTTCTCGTAAAATAAACTTTATAAAATGTTTTCCTTGTTCCGAAACCTCAAAAAGGACTATAAAGCTCTAGCCTTTTCCCAACTATATTGGGGTCGGCTCCCAGTCAAACCAGATTCAGCTGAATACTAGTATTTTACATGGAGCAGCTGCCTACCAGACCTCCACAACCCATTAACTGGGTAACACGGTAGTTCATGGCAAGACTGGTGTCAGATTTTCTGGCTTCTGACAATACATAACGACTGCCAAAGATCTCCAAATGACAAAAATATTATTCTTATTAGATATTTGACTACCTACTATCAAAAACCCACACAAATGAAAGATTTTACTAAAACAGTACGATTCGTGAATTAATCAATATTTGGTGGAAAAATAGAGTTAAGGTACACGCTTTTGAAGTTATTCTTTTATTCTTGTCATGCAAAACATTAATTGTTCTGGAAGACGCAAATTCACCATAGTGTGACGTTTTCAGTGACGTTACACGCGATTATTGCTATCTTTTTAGAGTTCCGTACCCAAAGGGTAAAAATGAGACCCTATTACTAAGACTCCACTGTTCGTCTGTCTGTCTGTCACCAGGCTGTATCTCATGAACCGTGATAGCTAGACAGATGAAATTTTCACAGATGATATATTTCTGTTGCCTCTATAACAACAAATATAATAAAAATGAAATAAAAATATAAAGGGGACCCCATACAAGAAACATGTTTTTTTCGGCCTTATGGTACGGGACCCTTCGTGTGAAAGTCCGACTTGCACGTGGCTGGTTTTTAAAAATAAATCTTTTTTAATCATAGATTTTAAAACTCTCAGAAATCCGTAATTTTTAAACAATTTATTTTTATTTCGTCTTTATTTTTTTTAGGATTGAAAAATGTATTTTTAAATTCTTGTCCCTGTTGTATTACTGCAGCGCAATAACCCCTTCTTATACCGAGTAGATGGGAATTAGTCACCATGTCTGCATTCTCGTGGTTTTAGAATACGAATCTTCCATTGCTCCGGATCCTTTTAAATATCTTGTTGATTTTATAAAAGATAATTAACTTCATGCAAGTTGTGGTCTATTCCGTTAGCTACCAGAGAATTGGCAGCAGAATTCTCTGTGCTTCTCTGCATTGCAACAGCTACACTGTGATCATCAACCCACCTGCCTAGCGTGGTGATTCCCTTGGGGGAGGCCTATGTCCAGCGGTGAACGTCTTACGGCTGGTATGATGATGGTGTGGTCTATATCTTAATAGTCAATGGAAAACCTGGCCTTGCCCAAGATTTCCTGTCAATATTCTTCATTGTCATAAGCAAGTAGGTATTACATGTCGTCAGATTAAGAGGTGGCTTCAAAAAAGTCCCTCTTATACAGAGAAAAAATATTAATTTAAAAAATAAAAAAACCGAATGCAAACCTTATACTTATAAGCAATGCACTAAAAAGATCAAAACAAGATAGAGAATAGAAAACAAAATTTAAATACACTAAAAACAATGTAAACTCGACTTCGGTTTAACAGACTATATTATGAACTGAAAGCCTTATAGTAGACGGCACTCATTTGCAAATTATAAAATAAAAGAAAATGAATGGGTCCCGCCTGCTATCAAATTCTAGGCAAGCGTGCTCTATCTTCACCCTCATCATCGCTTACCATCAAGTGAGATAGTGGTCAAACTTTCCTATCAATAGTAAAAAAAAAACGAATCTTACGACACCATAATTGTCGAAATCGATCCAGTCGTTTGGAAGATACGAGGTTATAAAGAAATTTACAAACATACATACACACAAGATACGCGCGAAAAACATAACCCTTCCTAAGCAGACGGGTATAAAGTCATTTCAACCGACCGGTCTTGTTCTTTTTGCCAACGTCACCGCAGCATTCAGCCAGGCATTTAAAAATCACCTTGCACGTTTTATTCGTCACTAACGTCTGCCCGCGGCTTCACTCATATAAAAAGTATTTTGTTACTCCAAGGGAACATATGTATTACCAAGTAAGTATAATTTGTCCTAATCGAAGTCATAGTCTACCCGTGTCCTAAGTTTTATCTGTTTAGCTGTGATTGACTAACAAGCATCAAACCTTTAACAGTTGTAGTATATACGTCCTAATTCCCTTCAGTTCTGCCTACCCCTAAATCACAAGATGCATGAACACATACCACCGACATTGTACTAGTAGTTACTCACTATCCCGGCCTTACACGTCAGTGCAATTATCTGATACAAGCCCCGTATAGGCGCGATCACGCGGAATAATTCAGCTGTATACATTAGTGTGCACCACAGTTTATCGGCTTTGACTTGCGTTTGGTTTACAGGGTGTGTAAATCGTGAGCGTTTGTTTGGTGGGAAGTATTGGACTGTAGGTACTTTGAGGAGGAATTAATCGATACTGGGAAACGTTTGCACTGCCTGGACAGGTATACTCAAATCTGTGTAGTGTCTAGCGGCATCAGTGCCGCCAAATGAAAAACAAAGAAAAGAATTTGTACGACAACAAAAAGAACCGCAACGCCATCTATCCAGCCAGCGACGACCTACCAACGAAATCCTGCATCGCACAAGCAAAGTTCTCCCTGCGATTTGAACATACACAACAGTCCGAATAAAAACTATCGGGCAGTAATTGCCCACCAGACACAACAACCGTCTGGTCGGAGGATCCTCCCATTTCAGTGGAGGTACGCGGGACTTTACTCTCTGTACCGCATACCTCTATAAGTGTTTTCCTCAAAAGACCACCTCAGACATTAACCTATATGGTTCTGTTGAGATTTGAATAGCATAGATTCCATCTCTCCAGTATTATTTTGTAACTATTTACCGACTTAAAAGAGTATCCGTGGATTTTCTTGCACGATCCTGTCCATAGAAATCTCCGTTTTGGAACCTTCTTTTGCTAGCTTCATGTTTTTGTCTAAAGTACCATGACTATTCAAAAGTATTTAAACTGCCAATGATCTACAAATGACAGCCGGGACAAATGGCTTAACGTGCTTGCCAAGGCATCGAGGAGTCTCGGTATGTTCACACACCACACACATACACCATCACAGCCGATCGATTCTGTAAACATGTTGAAGTGAAGGCTTGCGTGAAGTGATCACAAGGTGAGCTATCAATCCAAATAATCAAGATGGATTGACAGCTTACTTCGTGATCACGTGACATCTTGATTATATGGATTGATAGCTCACCTTCCGGCAGGTCAAGAGCGACCCGTGCGGCTTCGTTAGCCCCAAGCTCCTCCCTTTTTTTGGCCTTAGCATGATTTTGAAAATTTGTTTGGCACACTGCTAATCAATATTTCTATAGCACAAAATACAATAGAGTAATTTTTCATTCAAAACAAACATTTTAATGTTTCTTTTCGCATGTCACTAGAACTTGGATTCTTACTTATTTTTCTTTCGAGCAAACAGCACTAAATCTTCATACAAAAATGTTATGTAACATTGTTACTACCGTCATAATATTTCTCCTTGAATTTTGTTTTCTGTGTAGTACTAAATTTTATAGGCACCTAAGTATTTGTTCTTTTGTTACATAAATAAATGACTGATTGACTCTTGTTTTTGTGTCGATTGTTGACAGTATGTGGCAAAGGGCTTTAGAAGGAACACGGTATGGGTTTTAGTCAGTAAGAGTCTGACACGCCCTTAAGCTCCACCCAGAGCCGAAGTCTTTAAAAAAATCTTTAAAAAAAAAAATGTGACCACTTGGACTGCGCGATTTTGGTTGGCGGCTGTAACTCTGGCCAAATAGGGTTTAATAGACCCATCCCAAATACAGTGCCAATGTGGAGTTCTCAGAATATACCCCACCTACTTTCCAGCCCTTTATGCCCAAGCACCTGCACCTTCCAGGACCTGAACGGAGCTAACGACTGACTGACTTACTGAAGAAAATAGAATATAGTAGAAGTGCTCCATAATCAGGAAATACTCCGAAGACCGATTCTTATGATGAATAAACCTAAGCTACTCGTAATTTATTTCAAACTAGTTGCCGCCCGCGGCTCCGCCCGCGGCTCCGCCCGCGTGATTGTCGAAAATTATCCCAAGGGAACATATTCCCGGGATAAAAAGTACCATATGTGTTATTCCAGACTATAATCTACCACTGTGCCAAATTTTATCAAAATCCATTCAGTAGTTTTTGCGTGAAAGAGTAACAAACATCCATCCATCCATCCATACAAACTTTCGTTTATAATATAAGTAGGATGACAAAAGTACCAGCATCAATTACCTCGCTGCAGTAGCTTGAAATTAGAAGTTTAGAACTGTTTTTAGGGTTCCGTGCCCAATGGGTAACCAACATAAACTTATTAGTAAGTCTCCGCTGTATCCCATGAACCGTAATTTGTAGACAGCGAAAAATTAAATCAATTCCAAAATAAAGGGGCCTATACAAGAAACGTGGTTTTTTGGCATGCGAGTCCGAGACGGACTTGGCCGTTTTCACTTCTATCGTCATTAAATATCGGTACCCGTAACGTCTGTAAAGTTTCGCTTAATTAATTAATTTCACCTGATAATTGGAAAGAAGAAAGACCTTTACTTAATTTTGTAATATTATGTAATTTATAATGATGACCTAATAATGCTTTTGACATTTTAATTGTGACTAATGTGTATATTATTTTTCTGTAATTGATTATTATTATTATTTACTAGTCAAACAAGGAGACGACAATACAAAAAAAAAATGTCAGTCAAACTCAAACCAAAAGACGAAAATAAAACCTTTATAATAAAAACTCGTTCCTTAAGTTGTTTTTCAATCAATATCATCCCATTTCGATCACTTTTGAACATTAAACTTGTAACTAGACGTCATGTTCTCTTTCTATGAAGAGTAAAGTTATGAGACTTGAAGATGGATCTTTTTCAGTTTAAGTTTCACTTTGTGCTGAAGTTTGCCCATTTTTTAAACTTTCAGGACTTTTTTTACATCGTTAACACGCAGGGATTTTAAAGTATTAGGTGCTGCTTTAAGTCTATTATACATGTTGAATGTTTTTGAAGAGGCAGTGGGCAGGGCACATCGCTCGCAGAACAGATGGTCGATGGGGCCGAAAAGCTCTGGAGAGACGACCGCGTACCAGAAGACGTAGCGTTGGAAGGCCTCCCACAAGGTGGACCGATGACCTGGTGAGGGTAGCGGGTAGCCGATGGTAGCAAGACGCACAGGAGCGGTTGTTGTGTCGACACTTGGAGGAGGCCTATGTCCAGCAGTGGACGTCTTTTGGCTGATATGATGAGTGATTTTAATTAACTTTATTATATGCCATGTAGTCCTTACTAATATCATTTAAAAACTTCCCGTAAAATCAAGCTGCCTAGTATTTCCCTACTATGTTGGGGTCCCCTTTCAGCTGAATACTAGAATTTCTGCCTTTCTGATCTCCACAACCCAATAACTGGGTAACACAACACTCTTTGGCAACGTTGGTGTTGTAGCGGTATCGTTGCTGCCACATGAAAAACTAAGAATCGAAATTTGTACGGCAACAAGAAGAACCGCAACGCCATCTATCCTGTCAGCGACGAACTACCAACGAAACCCTGCATCGCGCATGCAAAGTTCTCCGTGCGTATTGCACATATACAAAAGTCCGGATATCAACTATCGGACAGTTGCCCACCAGACAAGATTTACAAATGGAAGCGGGGACCATCAGCTTGACATACTTTTTGAGGCATGGAGGAGTCTCGGTATGTAAAAATGGTCCCCATCCGCGGATCGACATTGGCAAGCATGACTTAACCTTAAAGATCGAACCGTGCGGCTGTTGTCAAAGAACCACGAGCTCCTCTTTCCTCTTCTGCTTGAACTTCTCGTAAAATAAACTTTATAAAATGTTTTCCTTGTTCCGAAACCTCAAAAAAGACTATAAAGCTCTAACAATGTTTTTAAGAAAATCTCAATTTACTTTCGATTTCCGCCCCCAAATAATCCAGTTTGAAATCGATGAAACACAGGACATTTATTTTTCACCCCTAAATCTCTCGCCAGCCCATTTCAACGAAAAATATAACTTAAAACCTAGGAACTGACGTACGATTGCTACGATTGACTCAGATAATGCGGCGGCCATTTTTCATCCCATTTCAACACCCCAACACCCCCCCAACCTAAATACAGTTTTTCTATTGGAATCTAATTTCGCCCCTCGAAGACAAGTAGGTATTTGGATTATCAGATCGCTAGTCACAAGTCGATCGATCAATGCTTCTCTTGCTTCTGTGAGCATAAGTAATTTAAACTTTCTTTTTTCCGTGAGGGTTTTTTCCCCCATTGTATGTTGATCCCATGGAAATGTTTTTTCATGAATATTTTTTTCACTTATAAATTTTGTTGATCGTCGAAAGTCGAATCATTGTTTTTTTCTGGGATTTACTTCCATGTTCTTCAATTATGTATTTAATTTATTGGTTCACCAACAAAAGGGTATTTGACTTAAGAATCTAATTAGTCCGTTAGATAGTTTTCCAAAAAATATCAAAAATAAAAAATATCAAGGGCGTGTCAGACTCTTACTGACTAAAACCCATCCGTGTTCCTTCTAAAGCCCTTTGCGTTCCAGTGCCGCGGTGACTCTTTCGAACAAATTCCGCAACCCTGGCAGGCTCTGGCCCTAGCGGGCCCCTTCTTTTATGCTGACATCTCTTTGAGGCGCGCGTGAAACACAACGCGCCATCGACCCGGGCCTGGTGGTGATCGGACAGCGAACCACCCAATGCTCGCCGTCCGCAGGCCCGCGCCTACGGTGGCCGGGGATCGCCCTGCGACTCCCGACGCCCGGGGCGTCTTCTCCTGTTGCGGCGGTTGGGACGAAGGCCTTGCCTTTCCCTCGCGCGGCCCGCCTCCTCCTTCGCTAGCATTACTGCTTCGCAGAAGGAGGTGACCGCTTCCCAAGCCTCCTCGCTCCGGACCATGGATTCAACCAGGGCCGGACGCGAGAGGTTGCCGCCGCCGATCGCCTCGACGAGGACACGGCGGTGCTCAGCCCAAGCAGGGCAGACCTCCACCGTATGCTCCACCGTGTCCTCCGGGCGATCCTCACAGTGCTGACACCCGGGCTTGTCCTCCCGCTTAATCCGAAACAGGTACCTCCCGAAACAGCCGTGTCCGGTTAGTACCTGCGTCAGGCGGAAGGTGAGGACGCCGTAGCGCCTCTCCAGCCAATGTGTCGTCACTTACCAGTACATTTTTACTGAAAAGTGACGTTACAAGCCCCTACTCCTTTTCCTTGATGCGTTTTATCTTCGTAAATTTTTATTGATTTGATAAAGTATGCTCTAATAATGTCTGTAAAACAACTTTGTACACCATGTTTTATGCAAATAAAATTGATTTGATTAATTAAAATAAAAATACTTACGTGTCCAATATTTTTCGATAATCTGTCTGACTGACGGACAAAATAGAATCTATTTTTTAAACCAGGCAACATCCCTATTGTTCACACTGGCTCACTAATAATATTATACCACAGCTAAAACGTAAACAAACACGTAGTATGCACAACTTTATTTTAGCTACATAACCTTACTAAAATAAAACCAGGACCTTTTCGCCCCCATTTCGTTCCATCTAGCGTGCAGTTCCCCTGGGGCAACAACGCACTCAGTTAGGCAGGTCACGGTGTCAAAACTGTGCAAACTCTAAAAGCTTCGGTTGCTTCACGAAATAAATACTGAAACGAAACACGAACCTGAAAAGAGATTTTCATTTGTTTTATATTTGCGTCGCATTTCGGGGAATCTCTTTAGTTTACTCTTTTGAAGTTTTATAAAATATAAATACCTAAGTTCTTAAGTAAATAAAAATACCTATGTTCTTAAGTCAATAAAAATACCTAAGTACTTGAGGGGTTAATCAAGGTAAAGCAACGCTTGCCAAGGTTGGTCTGTGGATGGGTGACCATCGAAATATTGAAAGAGTTTCCTCCGTGCCTCTGGAAAGCACTTTGTGCCGTTGGTCCCGGCTGTCATTTGTAGATCTTTGGCAGTCGTTACGGATTGTCAGAAGCCAGTAAATCTGACTCCAGTCTTGCCAAGAACTACCGTTTTACCCAGTTCATGGGTTGTGGATGTCTGGTAGGCAGCCGCTCCACGTAAAATACTGGTATTCTGCTGAATCTGGTTTGGCTGGGAGCCGACCCCAATGTATTTGGAAAAAGGCTAGGCAGATAACGATGACTTAAGTAAAAGCATGTTACAGTACTACATATTTATGAGAAGTATCTGTTTACATGAACAATTCCCATGTTTCTTTTAGATGCAAGTCATGGGTGGCAATTGAAGCAATTTAAAAAATCATATGAAAGTAATAAGTAGTCCTACGAATAGTTTTGCGTAATCATGGTTACGTTTTTTTAGGGATGGTAAGTCATCAAATGACTTCTTCCACTCTAAGTGGAGCGGAAGGGCGTGTCAGACTCTTACTGACTAAAACCCATCCGTGTTCCTTCTAAAGCCCTTTGCGTTCCAGGGCCGCGGTGACACTTGCGAACAAATTCCGCTGCAGGTTACTATGGCCGTGCTGTCTAGTCTGGGGTTCTTTATTATGCTTTACTTTATTATCTGAATCATGGTTACCTACAAACTAACCTTTGTTATTCACTGGCATTGTGAACTAAAAAAATAATTAAAACAGTTAACAATTCCAACCCGACGAAGGCCCCGTAAACCCCCAACTCCCTCCCATTCTTCTTCGTCCGTTATTTAGCCTAAATAAATAACATTTATATGCGAAAAAACACCAAGTTTTGCACAAAACATGTGGAAACAAATGGTTGTTAGCATATGGAAACAAATGCCAAGTTTTCAATCCATAATAAAATGTAATGTAGCGAGTGCATTATGCATGAGGAAGTAGTTAGTTTACCCCTCGAGTTTCACCCCTACGATTCGAAGTTTAGGGTTGAAATTCAAACGGGTTGAAATCAGGAAGCCTGAAACACGTTAGCAAGTATGTTGATGCTTAGTTTTTAGTAGATAGCAGATCAGAAAAATAAAATGATATTTTTGAGTTAGAATGGCAATATTCTTGTATTTGGTTTCGTGCAAACTTCTATTTGTGCTATTGGAAATATGTGTTTCATTATTTTTTCGTTTTTACTCGCTGTCGGGATTGCTGTCACGTACAAAAATACTGGAATTCCGTGCAGTTTTCAATTGCTTAGACAGTGGGCATGCAGAAACGTATTTGTCGTTTTTATCTGTCGTTGCGAGAAATGTTTTGTCTAGCCAAAATAAATAGTTAGAGGTATTGAAAGCGTGCGTGTAAATTTTATCGAGCAATATTTTATCTCCCACAAGGCTAGGCTTTTTTGGGCTTCCACAAGGAAGACCGACTTGGTGAAGCGGCAATCCGCTGGCTGCGAGACGCAGAGGACCGGTCGATGTGCCGACATTTGGGGAGGCCTATGACGGCTGAAATGATGACGATGACAATGAATTTGTAAATATGTGAGTACCATTTACCTTGTTTTGTAAATCCATTATTTGTAAAGAGTAACTATGGAGTTTCTTTTCCGTTCTTCTCCATAAGAATCTACCTTTCCGAATGGACAGTAGAGTCACTTTATTATTAATAATTGAAATAAACGTTTTGACTTTGACTTTGACTTTGAATATTCCACGAGACTGCTTATTGGCAAATTTTTTCACCATGGCATAAAAAAAATCTCTCAGAACTATACCGCTGCAAAAACGCAGAAATAATGGAAAATCCACTGAAGAAATGTTGAAAAAAGATGCTATTTTACGCTTTAAGTTCTTTTAAGAGCCAGCGAGCTTCTATTTCGAAGTTCCTTAAATAAACTACATGTTTGACAGACTCTATGACGGTTAAATAGACTTCTACCAGTAACTGAGTAGTTTCACGTCAAACTGAAAGTCCTTTTCATTATATAAACAAGAACGGCCACATCTTGGTAAACATAATAAAGATTTCTCTTAGACGTGAAAGTGACACGCCCTAAGGAAATCGAACCGGGCTAATATCCTGGGAGTTGATGGATCTCTGCCAATGTGTTAGCTTGGATACAATCTAGGTTTAAATAAACTTAGTTTGTAGCTGGATATTAACCGTTGTACAATCATCAATATATATAAATTTCTTCCGTTACTGAGTGTGTGACTGACAGACAACGCACAGCCGAAACTTCTGATCGTAGAAAGCTGAAATTTGGCAAGTAGCTTCCTTAGGTAGTGTAGGGGAGTACAAAGAGAGGATTTCCTGAAATTCCAACGACGAAGTCGCGGACAAATTTAACATCATCATGAATATCATTTCAAACCGAATTAGGAAATACTAGCTATTGTCCAAGGCTTCACTTCACAGTAAGCAAATACAAAGTGCATCGGCAATGATAGGCTCGTCGAGTCGAAGCTCCAGAGTCTTGAGCATCGACACCGAGTTGCTAGCCTGTCGGTTTTTCTATCGGTTGCATTTTGGGGAGTGTGCGACGGAATTGCATAGTTTAATTCCGCCAAGCCCGTTCCACCATTGGATCATAAGACGTACGGCAATGCGCCACCGTTACATGGTGGACATCCCACCCACACGCACAAAACGTTTTGGGACCTCATTCGTTGTGCGTATAGCTAAAGAGTGGAATTGCCTGCCAGAGCCTGTGTTTCCTGATACTGATACAACCTGGGCGTCTTTATGACAAGAGTGAATAGGGAACTTCTGGGCAAGCGTTCTCCATTTTCGACCACATCATCGCTTACTATCTGGTGAGATAGTGGTCAAACGCGAGCCTATCAATAGTAAAAAAGCCTGATACAGGCCCCGGCACGTAAGTTGGTCAAGATTTTCGAAGAAGGGGAAAGTTCGCGCACGCACAATTTCATACATTTTAAATGCGCAAAATTGCCCCCTACGAAATTATTTGCAATGTTACGTGCCGGTAACTATACTAGCCTTTAGTGTCCAGGGTCCGCCCCATCTATCTCTGTGCCAAAATTCATCAAAATCGGTTAATATTTTTCATCGTAAACAGGTTGACTTTTAATAAATTCATTGGCGAGAGTGCTTATGAATATGACTTTTGACATCGCGAAAAGAATATATTGTGTCATTTTGTAGAGTTATATAGGAACACTAGCTGTCCCGACAGACGTTATCCTGTCCGAACGTTTGCTTTATGTCTGACGAAAAAATATAGAAATCGATTGCAGCGCCACCTACCGGGTCCAATTGTGAATCTAAACCATTCTCGAATCCCCTTAAACACACACAAAAAAATTCATCAACATCGGTCTAGCCGTTTAGGAGGAGTTCAGTGACATACACACGTACACAAGAAATATATATATATATTAAGAAAAGTTATGTACTGCACTTCCTTTTTATATTGGGACGTAAATTACCATAAACATGTCAATTGAAAACCGACGGTTTTGAGAACAAAGCGTTTGTAGTTTTAAAAAACTTTGGTTCGTAGAATATTGACCTAACAAGAGCGAAGGTTTTTTAATAGAACCATGTTTTCTCAAATCTTAACATAATACATATACATCTTATTGAAAAATGTTCTAACATTTGTTATAAATGCTACGGTAACAAAACGTTGACATGTTTATTTTTATTTTTTATTTAATATGGGTTTGCTCTTGACTCTAGTCTAGGTCATAGATGACAGAGACAAAGTCGACGATGGAGCGAGCTTACCCAGAAGAAGCCTGTTCACTCTAATTTTGAAGAGATTAGGGTTGTATGCGTTCGGAAACACAGACGCAGGCAGAGAGTTCCACTCCTTTTATTGCTTATTTGCATCTATTTCAGAGTTGACTCCATAGACGATGTTGTAATGAGTTCATTCACGTTTTCCCACAATCGCTAATGAATTAAGAATCTTCCTGTATGATTTACTGTAGGGAACGCCTCATGCAATCAATAAATTTGATTAAGTCATATTTCCAATAACTCAAAATTCGCATAAAAGTATACAAATCGTAATAAAACAATACCTACCTTACATTGTACGGACGCCCGGACGTTTTGAAAGTCATTTATTTAGTTGAAATGCAATTTCCAACAGATTTTTTCCAACAAAACGTTTCGTACGACGACGGGACTGTTAAAATTAAATTTCAAACTCACTTTTTGTTATTTTAACTTTAGTTTCACGGTGTCATGGACCGTGATTCTAACTGGAGTTAGGGTTGTGCTATTTTTGGGGGTGGAAATATTCATGCTATGTGTGGGGGTGGAAAAACTTTCCTTTGGTAATTTAGGGTTGAATATTATTTTTGATCAAGGTTGAAGTAGACTTGAATGTAAATTATGTAATTTAATGAATAAATGACATGCTTCTATTCTTCTTTTTTTTCATCTCACCACTTTAGTCATGCTAATCTTGTTCAAAATTGCAAGATGAGCAGACGAAATTGTTGCCATAGCGAGTCGAACCTGGCTGTGGGGTGACGATGGTGATGTGGAACTTTGTTCTGGGCGAGCGTAGACAGTTTCTACTGGCTACTTTTGTTACCACTAACGAATTTTATTTTCTATCCAATATAAAATAGCCAATTCTACGTTATAACTACGACACTCCAGTGGGCTTAGCGGGAGTTTTTTAACGTCCTCGATCGCGTTAGCATAAAGGTTTGCTTAAACAAATTTTATGGAAAAAAAAGGTTTTCCGTTATTGTCATAAGATAGTGCTTATTCAGTTTCAATACAAATTGACGTTTACGCTATCGAGAACGTTAAAAAACTCGCACTAAGATCACTGAACCTAACCGTTGAGGCTATCCGTTGTCTATTTGTGAACTAAAGATTTATCAAATAGGATAAAGACAACTGATTTACTTTCAAGAGGACGATAATTTAAATAAAATAACTCTCACGTGCCAACCCCGACAGTGTCGTCCCGGTTCCATATTTTCTTATGTTTCATAAATGGCACTTGCCGCGCATTTTGTAATATATCTCGTTGAGCACATACCATACATTCGAAGTGAATTAGGCTCATCCTCGGTACACACTGTTCTGTAACAGTATGAAGCAAATATTTTGCAAAGAACAGGAATATCTTCTTTTTTCGAAATCGTTCTTGTGGTCTATCCTATAGGAACCATAGATTCTAAAATATAAACTAACTAGCTTTCGCCAGCGGCTTTCCCCGTAGCCTATGTTCTATTCCAGACTATAATCTATCTCTTTGCCAAATTTTATCCAGATCTGTTTAGTCCATCAATTTTATCCAGAACCATCAATCAATCTGACCAAACTTTCGCATTTGTAATAGCGGTATTTTAAAACTAGCTTTTATTTTAAGGCACTAAAACACTGAATTAAAATGCCTATACGTCATAATATGATTTAATCAAGCCACGTGACTGAAGACTTCTTAGCCACGAGGTTTGTCCATAATCTTTTTTGTTAATTTGTATGTTCAAAAAGTACTTACTCTCAGCCAACTTTGAAAAAACTGTATTTTATTTCACGTACAGTTGATTGATGTTGCGATAAGTTTGTTACCGAACGGTGTAAGATTCCAAAAAGTTACGCTTAGGTACTTAATTTTATATTCTGTAAATGAAAAATGTGCGCGCTGTAACTCTTAGTGCACTCTACACCTAACCTATTTATTATTTTTAACTTTTCAACTTACTATAGTGCTTGAAATGCTGTGAATAAGTAAGTCTCGTTACGCATTTCATCCCCATGAAAAGCACACTTTGATTTTTACCTGAGATGATTGTAAAAGGATTTGTGAAGGAGAGTAGATATTAAGTCTTCTTACTTTAGTATCGGTATTGTATTTTTAAAATGTGTTTTTACTTATTTTGTTCCAGCTTCGTGATTGCTATAACAGAGGCAAACGATACTGATGTTCACCAGTATCGTATCGTTATCGGAGACGTATGCTCATACGTCCCCGGGTTTGATTTAGGGTCGAACCAACTGTTATTGAGATTTTCCACCTGGAATTTTTCGGAATCTTTATTTGTCCCCGGTTCATAACAATAGGCTCGGTCCAGTGTCGTAAAGTTTGGTTGTCATAAGGTATTTGCAATTACCCTGGCACTAATAAAGGGAGGCTAAATCGGATACATTCAACTTTGTTTCGCCCCATTTCAATTTATGGTCAAACTTAACAGTTTTGGTGTCTTTATTTTAGTTAAAGAGTCGCGATTTAGTTTTGGATAGTTTTGAACCTTATATAAAAAAAAAAATTAAACATACATATTTACATTATATATATTAACATTATTGTAACGAAATTCTTATTAGTTCTATATTGAATGATACATAAGCAGGTATTATGATTTTGACAGCTCTGTGCAAAGAATGTTTTTGCGTAACTATGTTATATTTGACCTTTCAATAGAATGTGTTATGAATTATTTCTGTGTGTTTATGACATACAGATTGGAGTTCATTTAGTTCACCTACACACTAGGTACTTATATTTAGTTGTTATTCTAAACAGACAGATGTGTTGCTGGGGAGTTCGTTACGTCACTTCTTCCCTGCTGAAACACTAGAAAGTGGTTTGATCCTAATTTGATTTTGAGTTTTTTTAATGGTTGCCAAGAGTTCTCTTGGCAATCATTTGGCAAACACTTCGAGAAGGCAGGAAGATACATCGAGAAGGCATGATAAAAGGGTTAGAGTAGTACCTGATAGCACTTAGGGGAGTCCTTTGCCCAGCAGTGGGACTGTACAGCCAGTATTAGTATAACACATGCACATTGTTTCAAAGCAATTTTTTTCCCTGAAAGCATGGAGCTTAAGCTAGCCAGAAACTCCATGGAAGATGAACACTGTGAAAGCCATCTAGTGTTAAAATTCTTCCAGTAATCACTGTTACGTCTTCTAAGCTTAACAAAAAATACACCCGACTTACGAGAAAGAGTAACGAAAAGTAACAAAAAATTACAAAATAATTTTTAATGTCTTTCCACAAAATAACATCATATTTCCTCATTATCAGCAGCGTTTTTAAACATGAAAAACTAAGAAACTAGGGATAATAAAAAGCGTACAAGGCTTGAAACTGAGCTGTGCTGTGTCGCGGAAGTTTTACATCGTCTGAGGGGCCCTGAGACCCACAGGGGCCCGGGGAAGGGGCCCAAGGGGGCCTTATCTCCGCCTGAGGGCTTTACAGACTTGTGATGGTATAAGTTTGCACTACTTTTTGTCGTCTTGACGCGTTTCGATATCAGAGGGTTAATGCAGTCATCCATCTTTGTTTTATTTGTTGTGACTTTCGCAGTGGAGGTTATTTATGAAGATTTGTTTCAAACTTTTAGCGCGACTGCTGAACTTGCAATAGGTTATTTTCCAGAAAAAAATGTCCGTCAATAAGTTACGTGTCCAATATTATTTACAAAAAAATATTGGACGTGTACGTCATGCGATAGTACAATTTTTACCAAAACATGACGTTACCAAACCCCACTTTTGAACTGTGATGCGCTTTATCTTTACCTATTTCTATACGTGTCCAAAATTTTTGAATATAATTATTATTTTTCTATATACAAAAATACCCTACGTTTGATCCCAGGTGGGACAGATTTTGAATATTTTTATAATCGTTTAGATTTCCTGTCAGAGATTGGCCAATGCGATAAGACCGCAATTCATCTGCCTAGCCTTTTCCCAACTATGTTGGGGTCGGCTTCCAGTCAAACCTGAATCAGCTGAATACCAGTATTTCACGTGGAGCGACTGCCTACCAGACCTCCACAACCCATTCTCATTCATTCTTGCCAAGAATGGAGTCAGATTTACTGGCTTCTAACAATCCGTAACGACTGCCAAACGACCTACAAATGACAGCCAGGACCAACGGCTTAACGTGTTTTCCGAGGCACGGAGCAAACTTGATATGTTAAGATGGTCACCCATCCATAGAAACACCTTGGTAATAGTTGCTTAACCTTGAAGATCGACCCGTGCGGCTGTTATTCTTTAGCCACAAGCTCCTCGCGATAAAATTGCAATTTATACTTTTTATTTTGTTTTTATAATGTGATATGCAATAAAGTTTGTATAATTAATTACTTCACAAATTGTAATGATTAATAATTTAACTCGCGAGTCCAAGGCTAGATGGCGTTACTAGGCTCGCCACAGTAGTTTTAATATGATTTGAGACGATTGACAAATGACGGTGGCAGTAAAATTAATATACCGCAGAATCGGAATTGGTGAAAGACAGAACAAGTAACGTTTGCTCCGTAGTTAATTTGCATAATTTTGGAAATTAAAGCCATCATTGTTTCGAAATAACTCCAGAACACCTATTACGTATAGTGGTTGGTGAAATATTGTGATTTGTGTGCGAGTAGTGGAGGTAACGGGGTAAGTGTATGCGTCTATGTAACAAAGTCATCTGCCTAGCCTTTTCCCAATTATATTGGGGTCGGCTTCCAGTCAAACCGGATTCAGCTGAATACCAGTATTTTACGTTGAGCGGCTGCCTACCAGACCTCCACAACCCATTAACTGGGTAACACGGTACTCCTTGGCAAGACTGGTGTCAGATTATCTGGCTTCTGACTATCCGTAACGACTGCCAAAGATCTACAAATGACAGCCGGGACCAACGGCTTAACGTGCTTTCCGAGGCACGGAGGAGTCTCGGTATGTTAAGATGGTCACCCATCCACAGACCAACCTCGGCAAGCGTTGCTTAACCTT
>NDFZ01005448.1:84763-113913 GCA_002192655.3 Mamestra configurata
ATTCAGCTGAATACCAGTATTTTACGTTGAGCGGCTGCCTACCAGACCTCCACAACCCATTAACTGGGTAACACGGTACTCCTTGGCAAGACTGGTGTCAGATTATCTGGCTTCTGACTATCCGTAACGACTGCCAAAGATCTACAAATGACAGCCGGGACCAACGGCTTAACGTGCTTTCCGAGGCACGGAGGAGTCTCGGTATGTTAAGATGGTCACCCATCCACAGACCAACCTCGGCAAGCGTTGCTTAACCTTAAAGATCGACCCATGCGGCTGTTATTATTTAGCCACGAGCTCCTCCTCTATGTAACGAAGTGTAGGTTGGATAATTGAAAATATTTTGCAAGGCTGACTATTCTCAATTTGTCCTCAGCTTGCGGAAACGCCCTTATCGTCCAGACATAATATTTGTAGATAGTCTGGCTTCGATTAATTACGCAGCATATTGATTCATCGCGAAATATTGAAGGACATATTCGCCATAGCAAACACTAACCGATTGGTTTCGCGACATAGTGCCGGATTGTCATACGCGAGCATGTCATATCGAGTACATTCCCGGCCAACAAATTCTTTTTGCTTTTTCAAGATAGTGTTTTGTTTATTTATTATATACAAGTGTACAATGGGCGGTCTTATCGCACAGGGCAATCTCTGACACACCTTTGGATGGACTAAACGAAAGAAGTTAGATTTAGGGCGGTCAGTGTACAAACAACATAAACAATATTAATTAGACATAATAAAATAAAATACACACAATACTAAATAATATACTATCTAATATATATCAAATCAATTATCTACATATTGTAAACTTATTATTTTGTTTTCTTATTGTTTCACGATTAATTGTCCGTTACGGCTGTTGTCAATCGATCACAATTGTTAGTTATCTAAATCTCTCATCAAAATCGTGTGAGCCACCTTTGTCTAACTATCAATAACCATTTGCTTGGAACCCTGGTCATTACAATATCTTACACCCTAGACAAAGAGACATTCTATTAGCTTGGGTATTAAAATGCCAAAATGTAAAAATGTGATGTACTGACACTGGCTACCCGAAACTGCCAAATTTTTGTGAGAGATTGTAGCTTTATGTAGGATTGATTGATCACGTGACCTTTCTATGGTGCTTTTTTTAGTTATTAGTAAACATGTACATTTTATATTTTAAAACAAATCTAACTTGAAATAAAATTTAAAGCTCGTAACTAAAATATGGCGTCAAAAAATTTGTCCGCATCGTTGTCGACTGGAAGTGAGCCCAAAAGACTGGCGGCATTGCTACGTTGTATGGCAACGCTTATCTTCTGTCAGAGGTAAAAGCCTTTGGGTCACGCGAAGTGTCTACTAAGCGTTTAGTAAGTTCTTTATATCTCGGACCCCACGGTCCAAGAGTTTACAGCAAACGGTTCGAAAATATAATTGCCAACTAGGTTATTATATTTCCGCCGTTTGAGGTTCTCCGCAGCCGCAGCAGCAGCACCAGCACAGCACGACGAGCTAGGAAGATGGGATGGCGCAAGAGTATCGATACAAGTAGCGTCCCACACTAAAATTCGACCCGTTTTCCATGGGAATAAAGACATACCGTCCGGTCTTGCTCTCGTCGTGTGCCAGGCCATTGGGTTCTAATACGGCTGGTATGCCGACGGCGACAAGAGCGCGTCGGATAATGTCGTTGATGTTTGCGTGCCACGCTATGCGACCCGCACTTCGACTGCATAGCAGGCCGTGGTGCCCGAGGCTGTTGACAGCTTCGCCGCAGTGACAGCGATGAGGAGAACAACAGGATGCGCCTAAGTGAAGGGAAGCAGCGGGTGGAAAGGGGTATCGTCGAACAAGGTGTCTATGTTCGACGACGGTAGTGCGTGAAGCTAGAGGTCCGATTCTCACTCACCCACAGCCAGCAGGCTCGCACGCTCCGCAGAAGGAGAAGAATTGCTTGTCAATTCCAATATTTTTGTAACTGTCTCAGTTGTCACGTTATCGCTGATAGAGCTGATGGAGATAACTTGTCTAGAGCCTCTTATCTTCTTAACAGGAAACAACAAAGAGAATGCATACCAATAGCCTTTTTGGTACCATTACCAGCACTAAGTGGATGGAAACCGTTTGAAACGAATAAAAAGATAGTACTTAATCGTATTGTTTCCTGCAATAGAAGCTTAAGTTCGGATCCGAAAGGGTATTTTGGTTTCGAAAAGCGTAGTGGTAACAAAAGGGTATTTCTTTTGGCATTGTGTTGTTTGAGAACTTGTGGAATTAAGTGTATTTATATTAGACAGTTTCAGGGACCGCGAGACAATGGAACTACCTTTATTGTCGGTCTATTATATATAATACTAGCGGTCCACCCCGGCTACGCCCGGATGTATATTTTTTTTTGCATAAGAACCTTCTCCTGACAATAACAAACAAAACAACAAAAAAAAAATTCGAAATTGGTCCAGCCGCCAGCAGATTCATTTTTATATATATAGATATATACAATATGAAAAATACAATTGGAAAAATAAGAAAAAAATTGTATGAAAATCTCACGGAAAGTTTTCAGGAGATCTTGAAACTGGCCTTCATCATCGTATCAGCCGAAAGACGTCCACTGCTGGAAATAGGCCTCACCGCTCGTGTGGCCACATCGACCGCTCCTGTGCGTCTTCCCGCTGCCTCCTGGGACATGCGAGTTTCCTCACAATGTTTTCCTTAACTGTTTCGATAGCTCTTGGCTGGGTTCAAATCCCCGACCTCATACGTAGCTACAGGATATTGTTACGAGCTTGGAGTTCGTGACATTAAAAACAGCCGATTTAATAACCAAAATGACACTTTAATTTAACAGTGCTAATTGCAACTTTAAACTCACTAGTTATAAAACACAACTTTACAACGCAACTTAATCGCACTTGAAGATCGCTTCCGAAGTATTCGCTTGTATCGCAAATCCAATACTGACACAATACTGACTCGGTCATTTTTTTTTTTTGCGAGTGGTTTCTTCAACCTATGAGGTTACCGACTGCTTAACCGGGCTTGCCTGTGGTGGCTTTAATATAATATTAAAGCCTCCAGCCAGGGTTTATAAAAAACTTACAAATGACTCGGTCGCGGGCCATGCGCTTCTTATATAGGTCAGTTAATTCTAAAAACTTTACTGTCGAAACATCTGGTAAGTTCCCCTAAATACCGGTCCCGACTGACCAGATGTCGAGAACTGAGAATGTTCTAGCATAGAAATTACTAGAAAGTACTTGACTCTATTACTTCTGCTACTCGATACTAGATGGCACTAGTAGTAACTAATTGTGTCATGTACCCGGCATTAATTCTGGCGCGTAACAATATATTTACCATTACATAAGTATCTCGAGAACAGTGACACCCTCTACACCAGCGCCAGTAATCCTCCTTCCCTCAGTTTTACAAATAACCCTTGATAATCTTATCTACCCTCCATCTCACCGAGGATCTTTGTCGCGACATTACTTACTGTGATAGCGCGAACTAATGTTTTTTGTGTCTTGCACTTCGTTGGGAGTTTAGAGGGATAAAGTTCTTCCCGACCAGACCATTAAGTCTGGTCGGGAAGAACCCTGTTTGCAGTGCAGTTTATAATGGTTCAAAAAATTTGCCGTTATTTTAAAGCCTTTTTATCTTTCACGAAACGGAAAAGCAAATCGTTTATAATGACTTAAGTGGAAAGACAAATTCTGAAAATAATTAAAACTGTGCAAACGTCGAAGCAGCTGCAAGGGTCGATCTTAGAAGGGGTCCGTTAGGGCCAGTCCCTGCCCGGGTTGCGGAATTTGTCCGAAAGAGTAACTGCGGCCCTGGAACGCAAAGGGAATTAAAAGGAACACGGATAGTTTTAGTCAGTAAGAGTCTGACACTCCCTTCCGCTCCACCCAGAGCAGAAGGATTCATTTGATGATTTCCCATCCTTAAAAACAAAAGTGTTGACGTTTAAAGTTAAGCAACGCTTGCCGACGTCGTTTCGTGGATGGGTGAACATCTTTACATACCGAGATTCCACCATGCCTCGGAAAGTACACATTTGTATTTAGTAGTAAACATATACATTTTATATTTTAAATACTAATCTAACTATTTACACTTAAAATAAAAATTAAAGCTCCTAACTAATATATGGCGTAAAAAAATTGTCCGTATCGCTATCGACTGGAAGTGAGCCCAAAAGACTGACGGCATTGCCACGTTGTATGGCAATACTTATCTTCTGTCAGAGGTAAAGCCTTTGGGTCACACGAAGTGTCCACTAAGCGTTTAGTAAGGTCTTTATATAACGCACGAGCATTCGGACCCCACGGTCCAAGAGTTTATATTTCCGCCACTTGAGGTTCTCTGCAGCCGCAGCAGCAGCACCAGCACAGCACCAGCAATCTCCCTTCCGCTCCACCCAGAGCAGAAGGAGTAATTTGAGGATTTCTCATCCTTAAAAACAAAAGTGTCGATCTTTAAGGTTAAGCAACGCTTTCCGACGTCGTTTCGTAGATGGGTGACCATCTTTACTGAACTGTTGGTCCTGGCTGTCATTTGTGGACCTTTGATAGTTGTTACTTTTAGAAGTCAAGAAATCTGAATTCGGTTTCGCCAAGGGGTATCGGATGTGAGGGGGATGTGGAGGTCAAATAGTTTGCTCCATGTAACACATACTGAGAGTGGTGAGACTGCAAGCCGACCCCAAAACAATTGGAAAAAGGCTAGGCGGATTCATTTTATTCCGTTGTGAAAGGGACACGAAGCTATACAGGACAATAAAACACTCTCCCTTTTTCACATCCCTATCTAAATCATGATCTAGGCGCACGGTAGTGCGCCAGGCCAAGTTCCGGCCTAACGCACGCAGTGTGTATATTTAAACAAAACATTTGGAGCTGTTTTTAACCCCTCATAACTTTGCTTGTAATAATTCCAACTTGATGAAGCTTGGACCATTTATTACTATCACTTAGGTGAAGATAACTGACAACTTGGCAAGTTCTTTTCTATATTAATTTGATTGTAAAAAGTGGATAATACGTTTTTTCGAGTGTTTCATTATTTTTATACGTTCAGGAAAGATCCAAGCTCTCTGTTATTCTCAAAAGACACATGTTAGAGTCATGGACTATTCTGCAGTTCTAAAATGCCTGGGCCTATTATTTATTGATCTCACTACTTTTATTGGCCAATCTTTTGGAAAACGGAACTTGGCCTTTTTTACATTTTCGTTTTTTGGGGGATAGCATTTATACTTCGTAGTAGAACCCCAGGCCACGGAAATATACCCTAAATATAATTTAATGGTGAGTACAATTACCCCTTTTTAGGTATTGCGATTATCTTGTTACACGTTGTGTATGTGGATAGATACAGATACTTAGCTATCTACAGTCTAACCACGACACAGTGGTAGGTATGTAACCATTTGTCGGGTCGCCAGTGTGACCACACTACTTCCGACGCTGCCTAGTGGTCATTTACATATGTCCCGGTGCCTTGTGGCCGCTGGTTGCAAATAGGAATGGCTTGCAGATTGTTACAGTCTACATAAAGGACAATTTTAACTGAATTAAATCTTAAAGTACGTAATTAATGTACGAATGCTTCATTTTCGTCGAAGGTGTCCTATTTTTACTTAGATGCGCCATTGTTATTTCCAACTAAAAGTAATTTCCGGTCAAGACTATTTTTTTTGTATGGCCACTCTGAAGCACGTTCATTCGAGCCTAACTTCACACTCGTGTCATTTCAAATATGGCGAAAAAGTGAGAGAGAGTGTTTTTTTCGACGTGGAAAAGTTTTTTTTTCTGTTCTAATAGTGAAGGATTTGATCAGTGCTGGATGTGTGACCATCTTTAAGTTTAAGTGAGTGGATGGGTCACCATCTTAACATCTTTAAGTTTAAGTTTCAAGACTCATCCGTGCCTTGGAATGTAAGTTAAGCCCTCGCTGTCATTTGTAGATCGTTGGCAGTCGTTACGCTGTAGGCATTGTCAGAAGCCAAAAAATCTGACACCATTCTTGCCAAGAAGAATCGTGATCTAGGTGAAAAGAACAGAACCTCAAAATAACTAAATAACAAGAGATGTAAATGCAACTTGATTCGCGAAATATAAGATGCAAAGTGTTAATAACTTTGCAATAACCGCAAGAGGTCTTGGCCTGTGTTTTATCCTACACCCCATAATTTCAAACAAAATCGTTACACACTCAATTACACCTCATTATTTTGAACACCTCGACAATTAATTCGAATGGGCCTGTAATCTCAGCGAATGACTGTAAAATGGCCCCTAATGAGTATCCAAATTGTTGCTGACCAAAGTTTTTAACATTTCGGGCAATTATGTCTAAAATGCAATGCCCACGTTTCTTAATTTTGTGGCGAAATAAATACGCGGTTTGTTACAATAGCGTATTTGTCAAAAAAAATCTAATTAGTCCGATAGATAGATTTCCAAAAATATTGGACATTGTACTTTAACGTAAACAAAAAAATAAGACAATACAGTGCGTTGAAATCTCGTGTGATGTTACTTACCAGCTGCGCTTATCGAGGTTAATCCGTGAATGGGTGCCCAATGACCATTGAGACTACTGACTTATTATTAACTAGTTTCTGCCAATGGCTTTGCCCATGTGAGTGTCGAAAATTATCCTAAATGAACAAAGTCCAACGTCCGTATTGAGAGGTTAAGCTGCACTTATCGAGGTTAATCCGTGAATGGGTGCCCAATGACCATTGAGACTACTGACTTATTATTAACTAGTATCTGCCAATGGCTTCGCCCATGTGAATGTCGAAAATTATCCTAAATAAACGAAGTACCGGGATAAAAAAATACCTTCTGTCCCTTTCCACCACATGGTTTATTCTTGTGTGAAGTCTGACCTAAATCCGTTGAGTCCTTTAGACATAAAGATATAACAAAAAAACATACAGGTAGAATTGCTTCCATATTTATAATACTGGTTAGGAGATTTAGGTAGGCAGTCACTTCACGTAAAATACTGGTATTCAGCTGCATTCAGTCGCGGAGCTCGTGGCTAAAGAATAACAGTAGCACGGGACGATCTTCAAGGTTTAGCAACTCTCACCACGGTCGGTCTGTGGATGGGTTATCATCTTAACATACAGAGATTCCTTCATACCTCAAAAAGCACGATAAGCCGGCCGGGTCCCGGCTGTCATTTATAGATCTTTGGCAGTAGTTACGAATTGTCAGAAGCCAGAAAATCTGACTCGTCTTGCCAAGAAGTACCGTGTTACCCAGTTAATGGGTTGTGGAGGTCTGGTAGACAGCCGCTCCACGTAAAATATTGTAATCAGTTGAATCCGATTTGACTGGAAGCCGACCCCTATATAGTTGGGAAAAGGCTATGCAAATGATGATGATGAGCTGCATTAGGGCAAACCCAACAGAAAAGTTAGGAAAGGCTAGCAACTGATGATGTCTTTGATGGTCCACTGCACAGCAATAGGACACACATAGGACACACGATTCTGAAAACATGTTAAAGTGAAGGCTTAGGTGAAGTGATCAGCTATCAATCCATATAATCAAGATGTCACGTGATCACTTTACCCAAACCTTCACTTCGACATGTTTACAGAATCGACCGGCTGGTGTTGTAGTCGTAGGTGCAATGGTGGCATTTGAGACTTCTGAGCGTGAGGTACTAAGCTCGTTTCCCGGGTCGGGAAATATGTTATTGTGTTGGTCAGTTAGGAATTCCACAGAAGCAGCTCACGAAGTTGGTAGTGTGACACCCTCGTGCCTCAGACAGCGTAAAGTCGTTGTTCCCGCTTCTAATCTCTCCCCGTTCGTGATTACCGTCCCATCAGATGATGAGAGTAAAGTAAAGAACCTCCGTTGAATTATCTTCATCGTTCATCAGAAACCCAAGATTGTGTGCCAGACAGCCTGGAGGATCCGTCCATCTGTCTGTCAGACAGAAAGACTGACAGATGGACGAACAGCAGATTTATAATAATAAACTGATCCAAATCGGCACTCAGGGCTTTTAAAAAAATCCAATAGCTTCGCAAAAAGTAATAAAAATATCGCACAATTATTTTTGATCGTTGACGGGTAAAACATTATTTAAAATGTGAAATAAATTGAGATATTTTCAGAATGAACGCATAACAATTTTGCAAATGGTAGCGATATATCGCATCGGATTTCGGACAGTTTTTAGTTATTTTTATTTTAAGTGTTATGATTTTGATGCAGTGCGAATTGGTCTTAAATTAGGCAATTTAGTTGGGTATCCCAGATTTATGATACACGTTATTGTGAATTTACGAGTGAAGTTTTTTTTGCAGCGATGATTGAGTTAAAAGGTTACAAAATAACCGTAGGTCATTTTCATATTTCATCCAAAGAGCTCATTTGTTTTCAGTTTTTAACAGCGCAACTTTAAACGAGTGCAAATCATAGAGTCAAGTTGAGAAAAATTGGTCGTTGGAAATATAATACCTAAGTAATTAAGTATTACTATCTACACTTGAACATTTAGTTCAAGATATATAAATAATTTGCCACCAACACAGGTATGGATAGTTTTTACGTTTTTTTAAATTGATTTCAATTAAAAAAAAACGTAAATACCCTACTGATTGGAAAAGACCCTTAAAATGTACTGAATAGGGAATATGCATGAACTTTTTTTTTAGTATCTTAACAGTTTATCTAGAAGCATACAAAAATATAATACTAACAATGAAAATAGAATCAAAATTGTCCGAAACACAAACGAGATATAACTATTTCAAACAAATATATCTGTCCCTCTCGCGAAAACGTTGTTTTCTATGGCAGCTGTATAGGCGTCATAGTATTTGACATCAGAGTTTGTATCGGACTTCTCTTTCTAATTGTCAACTTTGAAGCTAAATAAGTTCATCAGTGATGAAGGTATTTTAAAAAATCTTTCATAATTGGTTACTAGAGATAATAAGTATATTATTTTGCAAAAAAAAAATTGCAATGTATTCACTATTATTGTGTAATTGAATGTAATGGTTGGAATGGAATTTTAAAGTTGTCTCTTTTCATGTACAGTTGTTGTTCCAAAGTAGGACAAATTTTTATTTTTTACTCCAATTAGAAATCTAATTCCAACCCTACGATATCTATTTCTAATAGGTCTAACCTATCTACGACCCCAAATCTTCGACCAGTTAGATTAGATTGTAGTGAGCAATTATTGACAGATCGCTAATCACGTGTCCAAACCATCCCGGGCATAGTTTGCATGACCACAGACAAATTTATTTTGCTGTAAATAATAATAATAATATCTTGAGATAACTCACACACGGTCATCCGATCCCAAACTAGGCATAGCCTGTGCTATGGCAACCAGACAACTGATAAACATACTTATATACTTCTAAATACATACATATTATAGACAAATTACACCCAGACACAGAACAAATGATCATGCTCATCACACAAAGATTTGTCCTGGGTGGGAATCGAACCCACGACCTCTGATTTAGCAGTCAGGGTCACTAACCACTCGACCAACAGGCCAGTCAAATATTTCTATTTAATAAATTTAATATAGGCAACGATTGCCTTGGTATGTTTTAGAAACTGTTTTTAACCTTAACACCCTAAACTACACTTCCCTATATTGTTAGGGCCTATGCACACGGTCGTGTAGATGACGCGCGCTAACGCGCTTTATGCGTAATCTACGTAGACGTATTTAAAGTATACGGCGTATCTCGTACTTACTTTTTGGTCATCTAGAGCGCCGTGAGCGCGCGTTCGAAAAATGTGCGTTGTCGACGCGTTAAAAATACGCTGTGTGCATAGGCTCTTAGGATAGCGATACCTTGGATCCCATGCATACCTCGGATGGAATTAAAAATTGAAGGTTCCTTTGTACCAATGAGCTATATGTATGCTGTGTATATGTCACCGGAAAATTGCAGACTCCGTAAGATTGTAATAAATCTTGATTAGATTATAATTTCTCGATACATTATGAAAAAATCGTTTTTTATACAATAAATCTCATCCAAATTCAATAGTTTCCAATATAAGTATCCGTGTCTTATTTTTAAAAAATTGTTTACAATTTCACGCGATATTTTACAATCTAACGGCGTTTGCCATTTTCCGGTGACATATATATGTGTACTTTTTGGCTAAACAACAATCATGGAACTCGCGTCATCGTCACCGAACGCTTTAGACTTCTCCGCATGTTTTATTATAAAGTTATTTTCTACTGTTTATCTATGTGTAGAGTCAACAAAGCTATTTGGTATGCAGGCAGCTAACTTGCAACTACTTTTAAACAATGTTATGGGCGTGCTGAGTAGACAATTATTGCACAACGCACTCGTAAGACATAAGCTTAAAAAGTTATAATGCACATATTAGAAATAAATATTTGCAGTGCAGTGGAAAAAATAATATTTTTGCCTGTATACCAAATAGCTTTGTTGACTGTACCTACATAAATTAATGATAAAAATGTTTAAATAAAATAAGGTGGTACGGGACCCCACATTTGCGATTCCAACTCGCAATTGACCGGTTATTTATTTTCATTACATACCCAACACCCGTCTGCAGAGCTTCGCTAAGTAATTTAATTTGATCTTGAAAGTATATAGTGCAGTGATCCTTGATTATTCTCCCATTCTTACCGTCTCCAAGCCAAGACTCTCGCACTCAGTAGGTACTTTTGCAACTACATACAATAGTGCCACGTTGCCTCAGTCGATTTCCAACTGAATTGGGCAGATAAGCAGTTGATGTATGATGTGTTCTTTCCTTTCGAGAGTTCTAGAAAACGATTCGTTAGATGTTTGCTCACGGACTAAGTTTTCAGGTTTCTTTATGAAGTTGTAGCAGCATCCATGCCGCCACAAGAAAACCTAATGAAGCGAAATTTGTACGGCAACAAAAAGAACCGCAGCGCCATCTATCTCGCTAACTGCGAACGAACAACGAAATCAAAAAACAGCAACCGTCTGGTCGGAGGATCCTCCCATTTCAGTGGAGGTTTGCGGGACTTTACTCTCTGTACCACATACCTTTATAAAGTGAATGAGTAAAGTGCACTTTAGGTGTAAAGTGCCTTTAAACAGAAGCGGTATCGTGTTACTCAGTAATTGAGTAGTAATGTCACTTTTTCGTTCACGTTCCTTCAAATGGGATGTTCTAGAACTAATTTGTAACGAGTTTGACCCCGATAACTACGGGACTAAATTGTTTTTTTTCAAGTAATCAAACTCTGTTTATTTAAGGGAACTTTTAAGAATTTTTATAGCTTGAACTTTACAACGGTTAATTTCCAAAGTTATGTGTATGATTGAAGCAACGTACTAAATGACCAATCAACCAAAATAAAGTTTTAAATGTTAATGAAACAAAGCCGGTCGATTCTGTAAACATGTCGAAGTGAAGGTTTGGCTGAAGTGATCACGAGATGAGCTGTCCGCGTGGCGATTATGGCAAATCCGGGGGGGATTTGCCCCTCCCTTGGGGAAGGTCTATGTCCAGCAGTGGACGTCTTCGATGATGAGTCATAAAATTGAATTGAATTAAATATGAAGCTACCTTAATGTTAATATAGGAAGAATATTTACAAACTGAATCCCATTTCTGTCACAGGCAAAACAGTGTAAGCATATTTACAAATATTGATTCCAAACGAACCGCATTCAAAATGTATGTTTAGTTAAGTTCCCATGTCGTCTATGGGTACTACAAATAATGGTGTTTGTAGAGTCTATGGAATGTTACGGTCCAGTAGCTTTGCTGTGGCAATGTAACATGGTTCACTTATGAGTTTTTAAGTTGAATGGATGAAGTAAATTGAGCCTAGTGGATTTAAAAGTAAATTCATGTTGGCATTACTTTATCAACGCAATTTATAAAAAAAAAACTGGCAAAGTCCACAAAGGGTTCCGTACCACAAGCCAAAAAAAACCATGTTACTTGTATAAAATTGAAATAAAAAAAATAAAAAAAAGGGGGTCCCCCTTTTATTTTTTATTTTATTTCATTTTTATTATTTGTTGTCATAGCGGCAACAGAAATACATCTGCAAAAATTTCAACCGTCTAGGTATAACGTTTCATGAGATTCAACCTGGTGACAGACAGACGGACAGTGGAGTCGTTTAATAGGGTCACGTTTTTACCCTGTGGGTACGGAACCCTAAAAATAAACCAAGGGAGCGTACCCCCGAGGGATAAAGTATCATATATTCCAGTTTACGGTCTACCCATATGCCAAACTAGATTTTGCGAGCTTATTATATCATATTAAGCTGTGTTTTATTTGTATCTACAATGTGTGTCTGTGTGTGTGTCAAATAAACTAGTTTTCTTTCTTTCTACATCTTGTACGTGTATATACCGTTTTTTCCCGTTCCCGTATCGCCTATAGCCTTCCTCATGAATGTGGCTATCATTTACAAAAATAATTTTCCAAATCCGGCTGGTAGTTCCAGAGATTGGCGCGATCAAACAAACAAACAAACCCTTGAGCTTTATTAAATATTAGTATAGATATAGATTATATAGTATAGATATCCGTTAAGACGTGGAGAAGTAACAAACAATTAGACAGAGTTACTTTTGTAAAAAATATAGAATTGGTATGGATAAACAGATTCTACATTTAAACTCTATTAAGAATTAATAATCCTTAAGTTGTTTGGTAAAGAATATATAAGCCCCTAAAAGCATTCTCTGCCTTTCAGCGTTGGGGTTTCTGCTACTCGAATGTGTTAGTTAAAAATCTGCTAATCATTATAATTATTTTCAAATCATATGTTTATGATTTTATTTGTCGTATAAATAAGTCTGTTTATTATACCCGAAATATAGAAAAAAATATCATAGACATCCTCGGTCTAAAATAGGTGAGCAAGGTAAAAAATCGGGGAATAAAAAACCCAAACAAATATTATAAATTCACATTTATTATTTCCAAAGGAATTTTACATCACAAAAAAACTAAAAAACACTTAAAAATTGTTTTTACAAAATGCTACTCAATATTACTGAAAATAATTAGTAAATGCTCAAAGCAGAAGGTACAGTCGTTTACAGAAAGTGATGAATAAATTTTACAAAAAGAAAAATATTTTTTTGATGTTTTTTTTTAAATACGATGCTGAATATTGACGATTTTAATATTTATCTGTTTGTATGTTTGCTCAAATAAATATTCTAAAATAACTCAAACTTCCATGGTAACTAAAATAACATAAATAGCGACTGTACCTTAAAATATCTATAAAATCTAAGTCATGGTACTATAATTTACAGATAAAATAATACGCTAATATAACTTCTAGCCTGCAGTAAATTTTGGTCTGTTAAAAACACAATAAAATTAAATGTAAAACGGAAAATGAAAAATCTCAGTACTCAGTCCACGAAATTTTAATGCAAAGAATAAACTCTTTTACATTTTACAAACTTTCTTTGAATTTATCTCTTTTATTTAATAAAAAATTAAATGATTGGCGATGGAGAAAAAATGTTTTATTCTAATAGGAATTTATTACATATTTTCTTTCTTACTTTAATGTAATTTTACTAGATAATGTTTTCATAAAAGAAATTAATCTTTTCAAAGGCTTTGTTGACAAAATATTCAAAGTGAAATGAAAAATAAAAGTTTTAAATATAAGTTTAGGCCAAATCGAAACGCTTTCAATATGATTAAAATTTTAATACAATCATTATTTCCTATCGTGAACTGAGATATCAATCATTCATGCAACTGTTATCACATTAAGTATTCATATTTATAATATTTTATATAATTTACATTTAAACAACATCGCTTTTCCCCCCACGAGCAAGCTTTCAAAATTCCGAAATATTCTTAAAACAACAATCCGAAGATATTAACAGTCAATACGATTTTTAACATTTCACTTTTCAAGCGTCGATAATATACTTCTTTTCGTATATCTTTCGGAAAAAAACATCTTTCCTTATTCTTTATCTTTCCTTCACAAACACAAAATTAAATTATCATTCATAACATAAAAGCTCGATTTTGTGACAATAATTGTTATTTTAGATACATGTTATTAACTATTTAACTAGTATGGCAACTTTTCGTATAACATACTTATTTTATTTACACTATTTACATTCACAACGTACTTAAATATATTTTTTTTAGCTAGTCTCTTTTAAACAATCATATTTTTATTAAAAAAAGAGAAAAATACCAAATATGTGATTTAGCAACTGATTAGTTAAATTAAAACTTATTTTGCGCGCTATTTAAATGTTTTCTTAATAATTAATTACTATAATGTAATCAAACAATTATTTTATCTAAACGTGTGTATCTTCTACACAAATTCAGTCTTATACATCTTAATGAAGATGCAAAACTATTTTACAATCTAGGTTTTTTTCGTTCTATCAAATTGACATTTATTGTTCATTCTAATAAATAATCAGTAATTCAAAAATCTGTTTTCACATAATTGTGTCAATGTCAATCAATTAATTGGCAATGTATCGTTTAACAAATAAATTGATTGTGTTATAAAAAAAAGACAAACATGTTGAAATAATTCTATTGAGTAAATCAAAAATCACACTTTCTGTAAAAAGAAAAGGTTAAAAAAAAATCACAACGGACGGGTCCAAAGTTCCAAACCGATTTTCACCAATTTTTATCACATTAAATGTACACTTTACACATTTTTAAAAACCGCTTAAACTAAGGCCCTTTTTTCTAGGCCAGTGGCCTGTCAATGTACACTTGAGGCGTTTACCTAGTCCACTTTTTGTGTCACTTAGTTACTTCAAGTCACTTGTGCTTTACAGGTACTTAGTCCCTTTCTAATATTTTTTGTCTCAGTCGCACTCTTTAGTAACTTTAGCATGTTCTAGAGAAGTGTCGGTAGACTTTGTCACACATTTTGGCTCACTCGGCATTTGAGTTGGAGAATTTCCTGTAAAAAAAATATGTAATAAATTAGGATTTCTAATAGAAGACATATAACAGCTGGGTCAGAAATTAGGTTAATATTTTTTTTTTTTTGTATATAGTTAAATAAGTTATCAAATATGAAATTCGTTTTTCTCTTTCTATCTTTGGATGCCTTTTATTTAAAACATGGTGTTTTCAGAAATGGAAATAAACAAATGAAAACCATCCTGAATCGAAATCTATCGTAAAACGAAAAGATACATCGTTTATAGTTGGTTTCCTATGAAAAATAGAATTCATTCTTACTTAAATATCCCCTATATTTAAGTAAGAATGAATTCTATTTTTAAGACGAAGAAAGTATAGGAAATTGTATGTTTATAATAATAATAATAATATTTTTTGTTACAACTATTTTTATAAAAGAAATATTATTTTTAAAATGTAAATTTATATGTAAAGAAAATTAAACAAACGAAATAATAATAATATCTTGGGACAACTCACACACGGTCATCTGATCCCAAACTAGGCAGAGCCTGTGCTATGGCAACCAGACAACTGATAATTTGATAAACATACTTATATATTTCTAAATACATACATATTATAGACAAATTACACCCAGACACAGAACAAATGATCATGCTCATCACACAAAGATTTGTCCTGGGTGGGAATCGAACCTACGACCGGATTTTGCTCCGGTTTAGCAGTCAGGGTCACTAACCACTCGGAAACATTAAAAACTCCATGTGCCTTTTGTTTTATCGTGGTCTCAAACTGTAATCATTACTGCTTGATGAGTAACTCATGACGGAATGAGCTATAACAGTGGGAAGTGGTGACAGGCGCGTTTTGCGAGTCTTTATGTAAATTGGTCGTTCAGAAAGAGCTGATTCCTAATTTGAATTTGATTTTGACGGACTATTGATTTTAAATTTGATGGTAGAATATTTCTGGACGAACACAGCCTTTTCCTTCATAGCCATTATTTTACACAGATACCTACCCAATGAGAAAACATTTATCTTTTCATGAGCCTGAATATAATTATGTGATTACATCAGATGTTTGAACACCGAACAGTTCTGTTTACTGAATATAATTAATGTGAACCACAGAGCAATTTACCGAGAACAAAAACATTTTGAGTGCCGGACGAAATGGTTACTCCAAAATAAGTACCTCTTTAAAAGCTTTATTTGTGTACGTTTTTGGGGTTATTTATAAGAGTAATTATGGATTCGGTCAGTCGGGCGTTCGCCTCTAATTTCCCGACATTTTGAAAATTTGTGGACATTGATTGTCGCTGAGATGATGATGATGAGAAATGGCCTTCTGATCATAATTTTGGATTCTTCAAGAGACCAATTCGGGAGGTAAAGTTTTTTTAAGGTCGTAAATAATCGAGCAAGTTCCAAAACGAAGCATTTATACTGTAAAATGATTTTAATTTAAAGACGCTATCGTACTATTTGCATTTTAACTTGCCCGTTTGAAATTCAAATATGAAGGGAACATTACTATTCCGGGACATGGTCTACCCGTGTGCCAAGTTACATCCAAATCGTCGTTGCGACGTGAAGAGGTAACGAACAAACAAACTCACTTCCGCATTTTTAATATGAGTTAGGAGTTTTCGTGCTGACTGTACATGTCATTTAAATAACGGATTGTATTATTTATGAGTACTTTATTTTGTCCCTAAGTGTACGTAAACTTAAATATCACTTTAGAAGATGAATAGAAAAGAAAAATGTACGATTCCGTATAAAATCAAAACTTGTTTGCAGAAAATACATGTCTTGGAACAAACCAATACAGGTTAAGCTGTAACACGAGTAGTTTCAGCATTTAGAATTTGATATCGCATTCAGAAGCGGCATGGTCCATACGCTGCTAAACCATGCAAATTGAGATCAGATATCTATTTGTTGAATTTTACAACTTTCCAGAAAATACTCCGTAGAGTAAAACCATTGTGAAAGCATTTCTTAAACAGGATTTGAAGATTTACGAAGCTTGAACATGGAAATCTGATTTAGGACTTAACGTTGGCATAAGTACTTGATAGGATTTTATTAAGTCCGCTTATTGTAATCCAATGGACATTTCAAATAAAATCTGGCATTTTGCTTAAGCTCACATAATAAATTTATTAGTTTGAAGGACCGACCTAGTACAGCGTCTATAACAGGGATGGCGAACCTTTTTTGTCGAACGTGCCATTTTCATTACAAAAATAATTTTTGCCATGACGCATTCAGCATGATTTCTGTTGTTGCTAATCATTCAAGATGCTAAGTAATCTTGTATAGGCGTCCCCAAATTATTTTGCTGCGTGCCACGACTAGCACGCGTGCCATAGGTTCGCCATCCCTGGTCTATAACAAGCATAACTAACAGTATCATAAAATGATTTACACGTCATAAATCATTTTAAAACAGTCAACTGAACAGGTGCCAAGTTTTATAGGAGAACCACCGCCACCGTGCAGACGGATAAAGTTGGTTAAAATACATGCCATATGCTGCAATATGCTGCAATATGCTGTCGCATAGTAACGAAAACGGGACGTAACAAAATACACTTCTACACGTTTTCTATACGATTGTGTATCCGGCCATCAACGCATATATGCCAGCGCGACGGTCCTATAAAGAGGTTCCAAAGCTTTAGATATCGATAAACATGACTACTGTGCAGTTTTACTATCTAATTTAACTAAACGCCGTACAAAAAATCTTCACTCTTCGACAACACTATTTTATACCAATGGATTCCTCAAGAAACAAAAGACGGTTCATTTTAAAAGGAAACTAGAATGACTGGTCCCGGCTATATATTACAGAAGAAGTTGCTCTAAATATTATAGTTTGTAATGTGGATGAATTTTAAAGAACTTCTCCATGAGAAGACATAGAAATAAGGATGAATTTCTTGAGGATCTAAAAAATATCAGGGTGACTTAATTCATTGGCAAAATTTCCGGGGGTGAAACATCTCATGCATGAAAAAAAAAAGTTGAACCATGAAATCAATGTAAAAATATGAAATGAAGCAGCCATTTGTTTTATCGTTCTCATAACTCGACAAAATGAAGAGATCAATAGTCACAACTTCAGAGTTGGTACTGTAGCGGCACATGAAAAACTCAGAAGCGAAATTTGTACGGCAACAAAAAAACCACAACGCCATCTATCCTGTCAGCGATGAACTATCAACGAAATCCTGCATCGCGCAAGCAAAGTTCTCCGTACGATTTGAACATATACAACAGTCTGAATATCAACTATCGGGCAGTTGCCCACCAGACACAACGACCGTCTGGTCGGAGGATCCTCCCCTTTTCAATGGAGGTTTGCGGGACTTTACTTAAGGGAGAGGCCACACAGTGCGGTGCGGTGCTGTGCGGCACCGTACCGCAACCATTTTGCCGCATGAACGTTCACACGTAGTACGCGGCGTCGCAACAACGTTGCGGCGCCGCAACGGTACCGTTGTAGCGGACGCTTGTGATTTTGCAAGTACGACCCATATCTACATCTGCCGTCTGCGACGTCGGCGTGGTGCCGTTCCGGTGCATACATCCTCCCTCCTCGCCTTGGTTCCGAGCGTGCGGCACGGCGCCGCATCGCACCGTGTGGTATATCATGGACATTTGTATGTATTACGCTGCAGCGGCACCGCACAGGCGCCGCGCCGGTGCCGCACCGTATCGTATGACCTCTCCCTCGTTAAACAAACCTCAAAAACCGGGCATTAGTAGTAATATTTCCAAGGAAATCTACCTTCGTTCTCCCTTATTAAGTCCGACTTTGATTAAGTTTTCCGTCCACGGCATAATTTATGCTAGGCCGGGCTACTCGGAGCCGAAACACGAATAATTCTCGAGCCTTTTCCACCTCGCTTGACCTTATTCAAGTATACTTACTTCATTAAATCTTTTAGAATGATCGTTCAACACTTGGTAGGAAGAAATCTTGAGAGAATATTTTGTGCTGGTGTTTACTTTACGTGAGAATAGTAACTAACTACTTAAAAAGTGATTATAATCTATCTCAAATCTATCCAGGAATTATTCTTGTTGTTGGTTTGAGTTTTGGAGAAAAACATTGCTAAAAGCTTACCATTTATCCTAGTAGGCTTCAAATGCGGTAACGTGTTAGTAGTTCTGTCCAGCACACTTTTACTGTAGTACACGCTATTATTCTCAGGGTTGAATCTAACTGGCGGAGAGTTGGAGCAACTTCTGGAGTCCATCGCCAGAGACCTGGGCTCAAGGTGGTACCTGGGCTCTAACTCTGGCATCTGAGTGAGGTTCAGTGGGTTTCTGTTGGGGTTGCTGTAGAGAGATGGGGGTGGTGGTGTGGCGTATAGCTCTGGTGGAAGCAGCTGTTCTGCTGGTAGCTGAAAAAAGGGTAATTTTGATATATTTGAAAAGATTTTCTTATGCATAAGCTACTACCATTGCGAACGGACAACAGCAGCCCTACTATGACGTGCTAATGCCATTCAATTCCGATGATGTAAACGGGATAGTGCTATTCGCTATGTATAGCTCCGTCTCCCTCTTAGAGCGGAATCATGATCGTTTTAAGACTTCATAGTAGGGCCCCGACTTGGGGCCTTACATTGTGTCACCCAGTGAAGTAGTTTCTAAGTTGTATTTTTCTGTAACTTATATGATTTAAGTGATTAAAAATTCTAGTTAAAAAGTGTGTTAAACAAATGGAGCGCCAATTTGTCCATTAAGAAAACAGAATTTTCTTCTAACACGATTCTAAAAGAACATTTCCAGTCATTGAAGTTTTTTTTTAAACTATAAAGCCCAGTTTTCACCGCGAACAGAGCGGACTCATTAATGACTTCTTTTATCTCACAAAAGAAAACTTCTTACATATGTTTCTACCACCAACAAGTCGAGCGTAAATGACTCAGCGGGCATAAAGAGTAAAAATGAGCTCGCGGTGAATATCAGACATAAGTTTGATAGTTTGCGTTTCCGCCAAGAAAGAGTTTAGTCAGTTTAGTCAACTGGTTAATCTCTTTCTTGGTGGAAACGCAAACTTATTTCATGAAAACGAAGTCCGCTCCGCTTAGCCATTCACAGCTCATTACTCTTTCGCAATGTAAACCCAGCTTAAGTGTTGAAGTTCAAATAAATGAAGTGACTATGCTGTAAAGATGAATCTCAGGTGAGTGCCTCTCATCATCATCTTTTTAAGGGTTAAGAAATATGTAGTTTGAATATACGAGATTTGAGGAGTATAAAACAATAATGTACAAGTCAAGGCAATTTATCGTTTAGCAGATTGAAAAACTACATAGGCCGTGTTATAAGCTACTTTCAAAAATATAAATTAATGATTTACGGAATGAAGTTAAAAGTCAATTTGCTAAACAATCCTTTTCTGTAACTTTATACAATGTGGAGACATCGATACGACAATAAATGAAAACACTGGAATATTTTGAAACTTATAAATTCTGTCACCGTAATTAAAAATAAACTTTCCAATTGCACAAAACGTCAAAAAAACTCAAACTATTAAAGGATAGTGAGTGACTACTATTCTGTCGAAATATTCCAAGCAGTCTGTTGCAGTTAGTGACATCAAATCTGTGATACAAGACGACATATTCGTATGAACTAGTATTGCCAGGGTTTTGATTTATTGTCGTATTGTCGTATTGTCGTCTCCACCTTGTATACTAATTAAGCCAACCCCAACAAAGTTTTATACTTTCTTGGGGTTAGAATGGTAAGAAAATAAAGGAGAATTGACACTTTTATTATTTTTCAAATGTAAAATAAAAATCATTTTGCTTGATTGAACCGGATTTTTAATACTTACCAAACCACTAGTATTCAAGGGCAAAGCATTCTTATACTTCAACCAATCTTCATACACCTTGTCGTATGGCTGTCTATGACAATCATTGGGTCCAACATTCGGCATATGCAAGCTACTCATTGGCCCCAAACTCTGTATGCTGGGACCAAGGTTTGGCATTTGCAACGTTGGAGCGTACGGTCTTCGGTATTCCATTGGCCGAACTTGTATGTACTGGTTGCAGGGATCGATGTTGTGGTCGTAAAATCTGTCGCAGTTGGTCGACATGTCGTATTTGTCCGTAGTCTTCGATATAAGTGGTCGTATGGAACTGTAGTCGGTCGTGGAAGATTTATTTGAGCAGCTGTCGCTTATTTTTCCGTCTAGTGGTATAATATCTGGATTTTTATCTGTAAAGAGGAGATAATAAATTCTTTTTAGTGCTCGTTCCTTTGTTTTTTATGTGAATTTTGTTAGAGCGAGTGTTTTTGATGTTTGGGTCTGTAATTACAGGGTTTTTTTTGGGTTGTAAAGTTACTAGGAACTGTTACAGCTTTTTGGGCAAGATTATTGCGTATTTTTTTTTAATAATACAGTAACCTCAGTAAAGATATCTTAACAATATATTCAGTACCTACACCTTAAATTAAATATTAAATCATTTTCAGAACATGTCTACGAGCATTAAGGGCAAGTGAAAAATATAGCTCAAAGAGTGCTATACGATTTTTTACGAACAAAGAATTTCGAAAATGTGTAGTATTTCGTGAAAATGTATTACGCTTCTCCGATATTCGAACCCCATCCGAGATAAATCGAATATTTTGGATCGTCCCTTTCAAAGACGGCTTTTTGACTAGCTTGAATTTCTTGGAAAAAAAACGCCGTCAAAGCGTTTATCAACCCGTATTCTCTTCAGCACTTCCGTCCATAGGTTTTAATTTCAAAATTGCATTCTTAGTGCATAAAACTTAAACGACAGGGTATAAGGCGTAATATTATATGTATCTGTGTAGGTGTTATAATGATATTAATTAATAAATAACAATTTATTTATTAATTAATATTGGGATTTTATTTACAAAGAAATTTACAACTGTTTTAACAAATACTCCTAACTAAATTAACCCTAAAATATGGCGTCAAAAAATACATTCGTATCGCTGTCGACTGGAAGTTTACCCAAAAGACTAGCGGCATTGCCACGTTGTATGGCCAGCCCTTGGGTCACGCGAAGTGACAACTAAGCGTCTTGAGAGATCTTTAAACAAGATATATAAATAAATAAATACACAATCGTTGCGGTATTTACGATCTCAAGTAGACGAATTTTTCAAACAGATGAGTAGTGGATTAGATATTAAAATCCTTCGGATTGCGATAGCCCTTTTGACGTGACAACGTCTAATAAATCGATGAACGCCGGCTGCACGCACGAAAAGGATGACTCATTGTAATATTACGCTCATTGTAACGTTACTTTAATTTCATCAATGTTTTGTTATGACGTTGTCACGTTAAACTATCGTCCGTAAACCGACTTTACAGACAAACATTTTTTTTAATTCAAAGATTGTTTTAAATTCCCATTTTTACTGATGGTTTACGTAATTAAGAATTCTATCTATCCAGAAAGTGTGTTACACAAATGGAGCACAAATTTGTAAATTGAAGACTATTTTCTCCTACGATGGTTCTAAAAGGACATTTTCCAGTTCTTGAACTTAAAATTCAATGCTCAATTTCACCCAAAACAAAGGACCAAAACCTTAAGCCTTCTTAACCGAATCAAAAGACCAGAATACTATTCAAATTACACACAATTCTAAGGGTATTTCAATTAAATATTCAGCACAGTATCAGTGGGTGGCCAGGTTTAGTAATTCATTTGTCTAGCTTTTGCCCGTTTGCTCTCAAGTGGGTTTAAGAGACGGTCACGACGGCTTATGGTTTAGCCTGAGAGTACAGGTATATATGTAAGTCTTAGCCTAGGTACCTGTATACAGGGTAAATGGAATTCATTGGAAATATTTCAGGGGGTGAAAATACTCGTGAGTACTTTTACTATATCAACTCTAAAGTTTCAAAAACATATGCTGTACAGTACATTTTATCGAGTTATGCTATCATAAATTTTCCAAAGAGTAGTTCTTTTTAAATTTCTAAGTTTGTTAATTTTTGAGTACTTGCACCCCCAGAAATATTGCCAATAATTTAAATGTGTGGAGGTAGTATGGAGAGATTCATGCAAGTATGATAAATATATAATTGTTGTATCTTGTTTTTGTACTACGCAATTAAGTAGCAGATCTTAACACCGTGTACTCATATGTAACAATGTCTGACACATATTAAGCATGTTCGGTACAGTAGGTGATATGATGCACACAAAGATAAGCTGTGCTATGTACCGTTAGTATTCAGAGGAATATGTTTGTTTTGTATGTAGATATTTTAGGGAACTGTTAAAAAAAAATGTGTTTATTATCTTAAATCTATACAATTAAGTTGACGGGGCTTCCCAGAAAGTAATCCGAAGATACTTGTGATGGGATAAACCTCGCCGTTCCTAGATTAATTAACAATCGTTTCGTTGTGCTAATTAGGTATAAGTTTCACATTTTCTTTTTCACAAAAAATTGACTGATATGTGCGCATAACTCGACAAAATGTACTAAACAGCAATTTTGTTTTTTCTCGATTTCAGGGTTGGTCCCATAGTAAAAGTTGTTCATAATGATTAAAAAAGGTATTGCGTTTATTTTGTTACAGGTTGTATATAAAATTATTTTGTTACTGACTGAGTAACTGACTGACAACGCACAGTCGGAACTACTGGTCGCAAAAAGCTGAAATTTGGTTTGTAGCATCTTTTGTAGTAGGTAGTAGCATTGAGACATGATTTCCCGAAATTCCTACGGGAATGGGAAATGCGTAGTACGAAGTCGCGGGCAAAAGCTAGTCATTTATTACAATAAACGAACGTTTTTGCAACTAAAACTAGATTTCAGTTTTTATTGAAGGTTTCACGGTTCTATGGATTTTTATAAGAAAAAAAAAATAGATTTTTATAGTCATTTGTTTTTAGTATTAATAATATAATAATATGTTGGGACAACTCACACACGGTCATCCGATCCCAAACTAGGCAGAGCCTGTACTATGGCAACCAGACAACTGATAAACATACTTATATATTTCTTACACCCAGACACAGAACAAATGATCATGCTCATCACACAAAGATTTGTCCTGGGTGGGAATCGAACCCACGACCTCCGGTTTAGCAGTCAGGGTCACTAAACACTCGACCAACAGGCCAGTCATGTATTACTTATGTTTTTTTACTTTAAGTGTCATTACTCTAGCTTCAGTAACATTATGGCTTTAAAAACATACGAAATAAAACTGGTCATAAAACCGCCAAATAGTACCTTAATTTTATTGCCACTAACGTAAACCTATTTATTACCTACGAAATGGCAAAATAATCCATTGAAATGATAGTAGCGATTTTTGTCTAAAACCTACTAAACAAGGTCACTTACATTAAGCAAAAATCTTGGGATCTTGGGGTCCGAGTGCGCATGTTTAAAGATCTCTCAAGACGCTTAGTTGACACTTCATGGGACCCAAGGGCTGGCTTTTACCTCGGTCAAAGCATAAGCATTGCCATACAACGTGGCAATGCCGCCAGTCTTTTGGGTACACTTCCAGTCGACAGCGATGCGGATGAATTTTTTGACGCCATATTTTAGGATTAATTTAGTTAGGAGTTCTTATTTTTATTTCTAGTTTTTATAGTTAGTTAAGTATTTATTAAAACAGTTGTAGAATATTTAGAATTTAGAATATTTATTTTGCGTAAAATATGGTACATAATGCTCTTACGTTAAAATCGTTCCACATATTTTGCTTAATCATTTTCATGTAATTAAAAATCATATATAATAATAGCAAAGAAAGACTGGTTATATAATGTCAAAAATATAAAGCGGAATTATAAGGACCAAGCACCTTTCCCTTTTCATCATTCGTATCTTATCTTGTCCAGTAGGCTAATTTTAAGCTTGTCTAAAATCTATATTTTTGTCTATGATTTTGTATGTCAATAAAAATATGCATGAAAAAATATGTATAATCTAAATCTACAGTAATATTGTAAAAAGGAAAATTTTGTATTTTTTTGTGTGTGTGTATGTTTGTAATGAATAAACTCAAAAACTGCAGGACCGATTTAAAAATTCTTTCAGCAATGGATAGCTACATTATTAGCGAGTAACATAGGCTATATTTTATCCCCGTACTTCAACGGGAACGGGAACTATGTGGGTGAAACCGCGTGACGTCCACTAGTAGTTTATATAGAAATATACAAAAGTATAATACTAACAGTGAAAATAGAATCAAAATTGTCCGAAAAACAAACGAGATATAACTATTTTAAACAAATATATCTGTCCCTCTCGCGAGAACGCTGTTTTCTATGGCAGCTGTATAGGCGACATAGTATTTGAAATCAGAGTTGGTATTGGACTACTCTTTCTAATTGTCAACTTTGAAGCTTTATAACTTTATCGCTGATGAAGGTTTTTTAAAAATGATTTCATAAATGTTTACTAGAGCTAATTCGTATTTTATTTTGGAAATAAAAAAAATCATGCATATTCCCTATTGTTTGCTATCAAAATTGTTAATAATCAGTTGCAAGATAACTTGATAGAGTTGTCGTTGTAGAATCATTGTCGTGATTTTAGGATGGTTGGTGAAATGTTTTTGTTGCATTTTTTTTTATTGTCCTGTTGATAGGCACGCGTTTAACCACTATCTCACCTGTTGGTAAGCGATGATGTGGTCGAAGATGGAGCGCGCTTGCCTAGAAGTAACCTATTCAGTCTTGACTTAAAGACTCCCAGGTTGTAGCTATCAGGAAACACAGACTCGGGCAAGGAATTCCACTCCTTAGCTGTACGCACAATGAAGGTGTTCCCAAAACGTTTTGTGCGTGTGGTTGGGATGTCCGCCATGTACCGGTGGCGCTGCCGTACGTCTTGTGGTCCGATGATGGAACGGGCTTGGCGGAATTAAACTCCGCAACTGATAGAAAACCGACAGGCTAGCAACTCGACGTCGATGCTCAAGACTTTGGAGCTTCGACTCGACGAGCCTATCATTGCCGATGCACTTTGTATTTGCTTACAGTTTTTACATCAAACGGGCGTCTACTTATTTGGCAAGATATTAACGGCTACAATTTAAATGCGTACCAAGTAAAATATGTAAACTTCAAATAAAATAAACCCACTCTATACCGAGGTGCCTAAAGAACAACGTTTTAAGTTCCAAAATAATTACACACTCATCAGAATAATTGTACGTGTTGTATTTATATTCTTTTTTCCTACCAAAATGGATAAATGTTGTTACTTCTGTTACTAGGAGAACTTGGATGCAAGAGCGAGCTAAGCGAGCTCGGGACTTGGGGCACCCCGACTCGGGACAGGTAAGGTTAGAAGGGGATGGTGGGGTCTAGTGAGCGAGCGAAGCAAGCGAATCAGACCCCGCTATTCCCTTCGTGGTTGTTTTTTTTAAACCAAGTCCGACTTCGCCTTTTGGTGAGCATTTATTCATGCTGGCAGGTATTTTGAATTTTTTGGTAGTAAAATAGGTACTTATCTGGTAGGCGTTTAAGCACAAGCTGATATTAACTTGTGTTGTGATTGTGACTAACCGTATTGTGTATGTAACCGAATTTATGTACTTACCTAAACTATCAACACTTTCCGATTCTTTGGTGCCTGTTAACGGTATATTCGAAGTTTCATCCTGCTGTCTTTTGTCCTTTTCATGTTTTCCTGTGAACAAAACGATACAACAATTAAAATCGTTTAAATAAATTCGATGTGTTAAATGAACAGGTTGGTTTTCCATGTTTTCTTGGAATTTTCGCTTAAATTTACCAAAATAATCTTTCGGTTTTAAATATTGGATATTTACAGCTTCGTATTGAAGACGTTGGTATTTTTGAAAATTTTAAATGCTTCCGCAGAAATATAAAATTAATTTATTTCCAGGTATCCGCTATTAAAAGTTCATTTTTAAGCCAGTAAAAAAAATACCTTATAATTAAGGTACATTTTTCTTGCGAACTGTTTGTGTTCTTAAAAAAAAATCAAACAAATTGTATCGCAATTTAATTGAATACTGTGTAAATTTTCGTTCGATTAAATCACATACAAAGTTCAATTAAATCACATACATAGTTCAATTAAACTACACACACAGTTCAATTAACCCACATCCAAAGTTCATTTAAACTACAAACAAGGTTCAATGAAACTGCACCCATACTCACTCTCTCTCTTATTGCAGTACTTGCAACAGAAGATAACAGCTGATACAGCTGTCATGGCGGCGATCACTCCCACTGCTCCCAGAACTATTATCAGGACTGTAGTCAGTTCCACCTTGACGGGGACTTGCGCTGTGGGGAGAACTGTGGCTTTTATTTTTCTTATCGTACTTGTTAAGAAATATTGCACTGAGTTTAGTTTAGCATTAAATTGTACATTTGATGCAAGCGGGTAAACTGTGTCATTATTTAACCGAGAGACTGCAATGACAAATGCCAACGTGTGTCAAACGATGTTTTTCAACACAAACGAAAAATAATGTACCGTTGCTCAACGCTGTCTTTTGAATATGTCACCGGATTATTGCAAACACCGTAAGTTTGTAAGAAATGTTGACAGTTTATAAACTCTCGATTTTGGAAACAGGCTATTTCAAATACAATAAATCCTATCCAAATTAGATAGTTTACCATATATCCGTATCTTATCGAGAAGAAAGAGTTTATAAACTAACGCGGTTTTTTTACAAACTAACGGTATTTGCAATGATCCGGAGACAAACACATACAAATCAGTAAAGAAATATGAAATACAACATTCAAGATTTAAAATCATACCTGTATGTCGTTGTGGATACTTCAGCAAACTGGAAGTTAATGTCAAAGCTTCACTGAACCCTTTTCTATTGAAGGCTCTCACTGACACCGCTAAGGAGTTGCTTGCTGATAGACCTGCTACTTCAAACTCAGGGTCATCACTGCTCACGTTGCGGAGAAGAAGACCTGTCGCCATGTCGAAGATCTGTGTGGAGAAAAGGAGCATATTAATCGTCATCATCATATCAGCCGAAAGATATCCACTACTGGACATAGGCCTCCCCCAAGGGGGGGTTTGCCATAATCGCCACGCTTGGCAGGCGGGTTGGCGATCGCAGTGTAGCTGCTGTTGCAATGCACAGAGAATGCTGCTGCCCATTTTCTGGTCCCTTAATCGCCTCTTACGAAACGCCACGGGAAGTGATGGGAAGGTGCTATTCTTTTTCGTCATATTACTGAACAGTGCAAAATACATTTAGAAAAAAAAACTGTTAAATTAACAATTAATAACTAGCTTTTGCATGCCCGCGACTTCGTACGCGCATACCCCGTTTTTTCCCGTTCCCGTAGAAATTTCGTGAAATCATCTCTCCCTTATACTCCCCAAGGAACCTAAATACCTAAATTTCAGCTTTCAACGGCTGTGCGTTGTCTGTCAGTCACTCAGTCAGTCAGTAACGGAAGAGTTTTATGTACACCGTGTAACACAATAAACGCAATACCTCAATACTCATAATTATGAACAACTTTTACCAGGGGACCAAATCCGAAACCACGAATAAAAAATTAGCTTTTCAGTACATTTTGTGCGCACAGAAAATATGGGCAGTCGACTTTTTTTTTCGCGATTTCAGTGTTGATCCCATACTAAAAGTTGTTTATAATGATGAGTACAATAAACCCTAAAGAGGTATTGCGTTTATTCTGTTACATGTTTTATAGATTAATAGCTTATAAGTCGACATGACCGAAAAAGTATCGTCAAGCCCAGGGGTGAAATTCCCTGCCGGAATCTGTTTCCTGATAGCTACAATCTGAGGTATTTAACTATTTATTTATTTCTTCTTCAACAAATTTACATTTGTGTCGAAAACTTAGTGGTTTAAACAATAAATATGTAGGCAACACAAAAATTAAAATTAAAATTAAATTCCACATTGGTCCAAATATTCTTCTATAGTAGGCGCCAGATAATCGTGGAATAACGGTCATTGACCCACCTACAATTATTGACATTTTTAATTTGAAAAACGGAATTAATGACACAAAGCTGTCCCGAATCATCATCTCTCGTGATCCTTAACATTGTCTAATAATGAAAAACGATTCATATTTAATTGTTCAGGTACCTATGAACAGTTATTAGGGAAAGGTCAATATACTTTATTCCACATTTATCT